>OY755242.1:22768655-22883655 GCA_963576725.1 Azorinus chamasolen
AGTCCTAGGAATCTAAGCCTCTCCTCATACGGCAAGTCTTTGATTTCTTTGACTAACTTTGTTGTCCGACGTTGAGTGTTTTCCAAGATGAAAATATCTTTTTTCAGATGGGGTGTCGTGATCAGACAGTAGTGGCATACATGTACCGGTATTCCAAATATGGTCATATCATTGTTTTGTATAGGGTTAGGAACGTTTCTTTATCTAACGAGGTAAAGGTTCTTCTAATGATTCCAATCATTCTGTTTGCTTTATTTACGCACTTTGCGATGTGTTTACTGAATTTTAACTTATATACAATGCTAGATAGCTAATCAGGAGTAAGAACAATGATACAAGAAGTTGATGAAGAGCAAGATCTAGGAGTGATATTCCAATCAGACTTAATAAGTCTGATTGGAATATCACTCCTAGATCTTTCTCTTCATCAACTTGTTGTATCATTGTTCTTACTCCTGATTCGCTATCTAGCATTGTATACTGATGTTTCGCATTTTTGTGACCATGGTGCATGCTCTTACACTTTTTCGAATTAAAGCCAAGTTTCCATGTGTTCGACCATTCTGATAGATTGTCTAGATCTCTATGAAGAGAGTCGATATCTTATCCTTCATTAATGACAGGGTAAATTTTAGTATCATCGGCGAATATTTTTACAAGGCTGCTAATTTTATCTTGGTAAATCATTGATGAAAATGAGAAATAGCGTAGGTCCGAGCACACTACCCTGGGGTATACCACTGATGACCTTGGCCCTGTCAGAAAAGTTTCCGTTTAATGCTACTTTTTGCTTTCTATCATTAAGGAAGTTTTTGATCCAGGCTAGCAACTGACCATTTATGCAGTAAGCTTTTAGCTTTTCCAGTAATCTTAAACGAGGGACTGTATCGAATGCCTTTCTGAGGTAAATGACATCGACTGCGTTGGAGTCATCAATTGCCTGTGGCCATTCTTCAAAGGACTGAAGTAGTTGCGTTACACACAAATGGCCACTTCTGAACCCGAATTGGTGCTTTGTGAATAAGTTTTCTTCCATGTGGTTCATTAGTTGTTCTTTATCAATAGATTCTAATAGACGATTGCAGATGCTTGTTAGTGATACTGGGCAGTAATTACCAGGTTCCTGTTTATCGTCACTTTTGAATATTGGAGTTACATGAGCTATTTTCCAGTCTGTTGGGACAATGCCGGTTTGTATAGATTTGTTGAAAAGTACTGACAATGGCTCACTAACATAGTCACAAATTTCAATTATTGATTTATTGTGAATACCATCAGGGCTCGGGGCTTTTGCAGATTTCAAGTTCCTTATTTTCTTGCTGACAATTTCAGGTGTAATTTCAACAGTAATGAGATCATCCATTGGGTTTCTCGAGCTTAATGTCGGGATATTTTTCATGCATTCTTCTGTAAAAACACTACTGAAGAAATTGTTTAAAATATCGGCCTTTGCCTTTGGATCACCCGTAGATTGCCCCTCCCCATTTTTAAGATACCCTATTTGGTCCTTTGTTTTTGTATTACTCCTAACATAGCTCCAAAAGATTTTTGGTTCATTTTTAGCTCACCAGAGCACTTTTGTGCTCAGGGTGAGCTTTAGTGATCGCCTGAGTCAGTCGGTGTGCGTCGTCTGTCGTCGGGCGATCAACCTTTAAACCTTTTCAACCTTTAAAAATCTTCTCCTGAATCTACTGGGTTCTCGGCTTTCATCTTTGGTACATAGCATCATCTGTAGGTTCTCTACAAACGTTATATAGATTATGCCCCTGGGGTCAAAATCAAAATTGGCCTCGCCCCAGGGCTGCCTTGTTTTCTACAGAAACATGTAGTAAAACTTTGAAAATCTTCTCCTGAAACTTGAAAGATCTCAGCTTTCATATTTGGCACATAGCAATAATAAATGATAGCATCATGTTTAGGTCCTCTACAAAAGTTATATAAATTATGCCCCTGGGGTCAAAATTGGCCCCGCCCCAGGGGTGTTCTGTTTCCAATAGAAACACATAGTGAAAACTTTGAAATTCTTCTCCTCTGAAACTAGAAAATTCTCAGCTTTCATGTTTGGCACATGACTTCAACTTCAGGTCTTCTACAAAAGTTATATAAATTATGCCCCTAGGGTCAAAATTGGTCCCACCCCAGGGATGGCCAATTTTTTTGTAGCTGACTGCTTAAACAGCCCATGGGATCACTAGTTATGCATAGGAAAAACTTTAAAAATCTTCTTGTCAGAAACTAGTCAAACTACATGTTCCAGAGCTTAGATATTTGGTGTATAGATTTACTTAGCATACCTTTATGAGTTTTATAAGTATCATAGTTCTGGGGTTAAAATTGGCCCTGCCCTGTGTGTATAGACTTCTTCACATCAGAAACTACATTCTAAAGGTTTCCCCTTAACTAGCTAGCCAGTGAGAGTATTACGTAATCACCTCATATGCTCTAGCATTCTTTTAATTTCTTTAAGTACTGTACAACATGTCTGCTTCGGAATTGTTGTCTGCTTGTTTAAGTTTGTTCATACTGTTTTTAATACATATCAATCTTACAATTAACTCTCTTGTACAAACCACATATGAAGTTACCGGTACATATGCATCAGATCAGAATCCAAACTGTGTGCTAATTTCAGTCAAGTCATGCTCAGCAGTGAGTGATATGGATTAACACTGAGTTTCTTTCATCTGTCAGAAATGTTGTCTGCAGAAAAATTAACACTGTAAATGGCCCTCTTGTCTATAGAAACATATAGTGAAAACTTTGAAAATATTCTCCTCTGATTGTCTGGTGAGCGATGTCAGGGCCATTCTGGCCGTCTTGTTACATTTTTCCGTAATATATCTTTCGTAGTCTTTCTTTGCATAACGTATACTTGTAGTAGCTTTATTTCTTGCAGTAGTATAAAGTTTGTAGTTTTCGTCACTTTTACAGTTGAGATATTTGAAAATCAGGCACGTCTCTTTTTATCTATGACAGATGCAGTTATTGGATTCATCCACTTTTTTTTAAATGAATGCTTAAGACTTTGTCTTTAATGAGAATAATGAGATCACTTATTTTCCTTGAGAACAAATGCCACATTCGTTGATATTTTCGGTTTAATCCATGCCCCAATTATGGTTTACAAAGGCCTCCCTCATAGCACTATAGTCACATTTGAAAAAGTTTAGTCTGGGAGGACCGCTCTCCACATTTGGTGTGTAACACATCAGCTTAAAATTAACGACACTGTGATCACTTGCGCCAATTCTGGGAAGAAATTCCAAACCTTCAACCATTCCCTCTTCGTTTGTGAAAATCAAGTCTAGTACACTCTCCCTTTGGTTATGCCTAAACCTTGTTGGGTGCTTTACATGTTGGGTTAGGCCCTTTCTAAAAAGATTGTTGCCTCATGGTCAATAGTGACTGTAGTGGTTAGGTCTTCCCAGTCTATTTCTTTAAAATTGAGGTCTCCCGCAATATGTGAATAATGACCACCTGAAGTTGCCTTCATAATCTGATTTAATGCATTGTTATTTTCAGGGCTGCTGTTTGGACTTCGGTAGATAGCTCCAATTTGTAGTTTGTCTCTTGTATTTAATTTATTATTCAAATTGATTCCCCGAAATTACATTGCACCAGTTGAATACGGTTTGCTTGAAGGGACTTGTGTATGTGTCCGAGTTCGAAAGTTGGTCACTTGGGGTTAAAAACTAGGTCACTATGTTAAATAGTAGGAAAACCTTGTGAACACTCTAGAGGTCACATTTTTAGCCAAATTTTCATGAAACTTGGTCAGAGTGATTGTCCTAAAAAAATCTCAGACGAGTTTGAAAGTGGGTCATGTGCGGTCAAAAACTAGGTCACTAGGTCAAATAGTAGAAAACCTTGTGAACAATCTAGAGGTCACATTTGTGGCCGAATCTTCATGAAACTTTTATCTAAATGATTATTTTGAAAAAATCTCGGACGAGTTTGAAAGTAGGTTACATAGGATTAATAACTGGGTCAAATAGTAGGAAAACCTTGAGAGCACTCTAGAAGTCACATTATTAGCCCAATCTTCATGAAACTTAGTCCGAATGATTGTCCTAATAAAATCTCAGACGAGTTTGAAAGTGGGTCATGTGCGGTCAAAAACTAGGTCACTAGGTCAAATAATAGAAAAACCTCGTGAACACTCCAGAGGTCACATTTGTGGCTGAATCTTCATGAACCTTTATCAGAATGATTTTGATAAAATCTCTGACAAGTTTGAAAGTGTGTCACATGGAGTAAAAAACTAGTTCACTAGGTCAAACAGTAGAAAAACCTTGTGAACACTCTAGTGGTCACATTTATTGTCCAATCTTCATGAAACTTGGTCAGAATGATTGTCTTGATAAAATCTGGGAAGAGACTGAAAGTGGGTAATGTGGGAAGAAAAACTAGGTCACCAAGTCAAATAGTAGGAAAACGTGAACACTCTAGCGGTCACATTTTTACCCAAATTTTCATGAAACTTTATCAGAATGATTGTTTTGATAAAATCTTGGAAGATTTTGAAAGTGGGTCACATGGGTTAAAAAAATAGGTCACTAGATTAAACAGTAGAAAAATCTTGTGAACAATCTAGTGGTCACATTTTATGTCTAATCTTCATGAAACTTGGTCATAATGACAGTCTTGATAAAATCTAGGCCATGGTAGAAAATTGGGCATGCTGTGTTATAAACTAGGTCACTAGGTCAAATAGTAGGAAAGCCTTGTGAACACTCTAGAGGTCACATTTTAGAAAAATATTGTTTACACTCCAGCGGCCACATTTTTAGCCCAATCTTCCTCAGACTTGCTCAGAATGTTTGTCTTGGTGATATCAAGGTTGAGTTTGATCATGGGTGGAGTTGAATAGGTCAAATCTTAGAAAAATCACTCTAGAGGACACATTTTTAGCCCAAGCTTCATTGGTCAGAATGATTGTCTTGATAAAATCAATATTCTAAATCTTAGAAAATCTTGTTCTACAGAACCACTACTCATGATCCACTATCATTATCGTTCAAATATTGTCCCTTAGGTCAATATTGGCGACACCCAGGGGCTACCCAGCTATAATCTTAAATCTATGATAATCAGGTGAGCGATTAAGGGCCATCTGACCCTCTTGTTTACATAGTTGTCACAGTTTGTTAATAGAACAGGTATAGAACATTGTTTATTTACATCTTTAAAAACATAGTTAAAACTATTTTGGAAAGGGGTCGCAGTGGTCCGTCATTTCTGAACCGCCACTGGCACCTCTAACTTTCACTATGCGGAACCCTCTATGTCTGTTTCTCCTTTCTCTATACGCTCATTAAATTGATCTTAAGCTAGTTGCAGTTTCTCTTTATATTCATTTCTCTGTGTACTAGTCAGATCCCGTGCAATGAATATGCTCTTTAGCTCACTATCTCCTGCTAATTTTTTTACTGTTGTAAGGACTGATCTCCTTTGTGATTTCATTGCAAAGCGAATTTTCAAGGGTCTATTTACAGTTTCCTGTCCTTTTCTTGGACAGAGTCTTATTACAGACACTATTTGGGCACTTTCCACACCCCCTTGTTTACAGACTTTTTGGACTACATGTATGTCCCTGTCATGCTCGATTCATTCGCTTGCAACGTTTCATGTCACTCTCTGGTACTTTGAAGAAGATCAAATTATCTGCACATTTGTCAATTTCGTCTTTTTCCCTTACTTTATTCTCAAATTCTTTGAGCAGCTCAGTTTTGAGGCCATTTGTTAACTTTTGCACTTCATCTGATACTGTTGTTATGCCCCCGTGACGACAGTCAGGGGGCATTATGTTTTGCACCTGTCTGTCTGTCTGTCTGTGCATCACGGTTTGCTATAAAGTATTATATGTCAGTAATTTCTACACTTATACACATGAAACTTCACATATACATCAATTACCATCTGCTATCATTTGGTACCCCACCATGCTGCCTGCAAGCACAAGGTGAAGGTCAAATGACTTGGAAATTTTATGTGCAGTTGGTTGTCACATTTACCTGCAGTTGGTTGTCACAGGTTTTCATTGTCTTATTACTCCCTAACCACTGTAGCTATTGCCATGGAATTGCATATACACATTAAACACCATCCATACTTTCATTGCGCACCAAGCCCATGCTGCCAGCAAGCCCAAGACCAAGGTCAAATGACTTGGAAGTTTTACGTGCAGTTGGTTGTCACAGTTTTTTCATTGTCTTGTATCTCCCTAACCACTGTAGCTATTCGCATGGAATTGCATATACACATTAAATACCATCTATACTTTCATTGCACACCTAACCAATGCTGCCCACAAGCCCAATGTCAAGGTCAAATGACTTAGGAATTACTTGGAAATTTTAGGTGCAGTTGGTTGTCACAGTTTTTTCGTTGTCTTATATCTCCCTAACCACTGTAGCTATTCGCATGGAATTGCATATACACATTAAATACCATCTATACTTTCATTGCACACCCAACCCATGCTTCCCTAAAGCCCAATGTCACTGTCAAATGGCTTAGGAAGTTGGTTGTCACAGTTTTTTCATCGTCTTATATCTCACTAACTGCTATAGCTTTTGGCATGGAAATGCATATACACATTAAACACCATCCATACTTTCATTATGCACCCAGCCCATGCTTTAATTTCCTCAACGCCTTTGCTTATTTTTCTCAATGTAGGGAGCGTTCTGAGACATACTTGGCATACATACATGCAACAATTGTTGTTTTCATCTGTCATGCCTTTGTAGACCGCTGTGAATAACCCCGTACACTTTATACAGGTCCACCCTCTGCACATATTGCACTCTAGGGCTTGGCTATCTGTATCAAGCCCTTTGTTACATTTTAAGCATTGTATTTTGGGCCTGCGGCTATTTGATCTCTGTCATTTCTGGACCTAGAGTCCTTTCTTGAATTCCTATTAGCTGACATTCTATTTACGATTCCCTCTGTGATATGTCACATAAACTGTTTGTAAGGTGCGAGGCAATCCTCACAACCTTAAAAAATTAACTTAGTCCTGATGGTATCAGGCGCGGATTTAGAGAGGGCGGAGCCGGCGTACACCCGCCCTAAAATTGCACAAACAAACTTTTTTTTTAGTAATATTCTAGATCTACTAAAAATCAATAAAACAGTGATTTAATATGACTTTTGTATTTCCCTCATCCAATTACGCTCTTTTTCAAAACACAGTTGTGTTGGAAGTTTTCTTCAAAATATTTTAGTTTTTATTATACTTGGCATTTTTTTGTATTACGCATGTGCGTATTGGGCGCTACGCCCTTGCAAAATACAAGGAACTCCTTTTAAAAAATGTAATACCGCTTGGGGGCGTTTATAAGAGATAATACGGTATGTTATGAAGTACAGATCCATTTATGTGGGTAAGCATAATTATATTCATTCTCTGTGTTTTTTCCTGGAAGTTATATGTAAAACTTGGTATAAGGAGAACTATTTTCTTTTCTCCAGAGTATCAGTCTGTCCGATGCATGGGAGCACCGGGTCTTGGAGAAGTTATGGTGCAGCCAAGCTTTGAGGAACGTGTGGCCATCTCAGGTGCATCCATGGACAATATGCCATCCCCAGAAGGTGACTACCTTACAGAATTCAACAAAAGGCAGAAGAAGCACAATCTCCATCTGCTAGGAGCTGTTGCCTTTTTCCTTGGTACCTGTGTTATAGTAAGTGCATTTAATTTTATGGAGGGTTTCATTACTATACAGGTACCGCCTTCCTTAACCTGTAACCCTTTTTCTCATGAATATTCTTGTTAGATATGACATCATGAATATTTATTATCAGATTTTTTTATAATAGTACATGTAAATGAATTGTTAGTTTGGGTAGAAATTGTAGAATCAGATCTATTTGATTTAATAAATACCGGTAAACAGCAGACCCTATTCAAATGACTTCTACAGGGGCCAACTGATCTGGGTCTACTCTGTTTGCAATTTTTAGTACAAAAAGTCGTCTCTCTGGGGGGAAATAATTTTAACCCTTTCCCTTATATAAACATGTTTTCACGCATTTGCAAACAGAGTAGACCCAGATCAGACGGCTCCTAGAGGAGCCGTCTGATCAGGGTCTGCTCTGTTTGCTAATAGAATTTGATAGATCTGTTTCTTTGCTTTCTAAAATGTCTTCAATGTTACACCTTCCATATTTCTTTATGACTATTTTCTTAATGAATATTCAGTAGGTATTGAAATTTGTAATAAACATAGAACAGGGAAAGGGTTAAAACTCTTCACTTCATGAAAATTTAAAAGAGTAAGAAATGTAATGTAATGTATTTACATAAACCCATATCCACTAAAGCTATTTTTAGACCTAACCTCTTTGAAAAAGTCTACCCAAAAGGAGCATTTGCTAGAGAAAAGAAAATATTTAGTATTGAAACCATTCTGATAAATACAGCATTTGCTCCTGGAGCAAATGCTCTATTTATCAGAATGGTTTTAAAAAGTGACTTTTACAGAGGCGTCAAAAGGCGTCAATATGTGGGAATGGGTTAAATACATTGAATTTTGTAGATAATTTTTGTAATGGTGTATGAACATAGGAGTTTATTGGTAAGGCAGAAAGTATAGTATCATATTTATATTATTCCTTAAAGGCAAACAGAGCAGATCCTGATCAGACCACTCCTTCAGGAGCTGTCTAATCTGGGTCTACTCTGATTGCAAAGGTGTATACATCAACCTGAGCCAAGTCTGACCTGAGTCTACTCTGTTTACAGGGGCCTGAACAGGTGTTTTTAAGAAGGAAAAAGTTAAATCAGCTTAATGGCACAGTATGGCATTAGACCAGCATTTGAGACCAGCAATCATTGTCAGATAACACAAGTTGTTGGTTAATTCAGGTGTCTGATAATCACCTTTACTTCATGTGCCACCGGCCACGTGGCTCAGTGGTAGAGCATTAAGTACTTGAATATGCTTTATACAGCTTTCATATTCAAGCAGTGACAAGGTAAAATTGGCCTTATCATTATTCAAACAGTTCAGAAACAGATCAGCAACCGCATCACCAATGCAACGCCCAATCCGGATATGTAATGATTCACTACATTAGAATAAACTGTATACAAAGTACAACTAATGCAAAAAGTAGACTGGATCAGATGCTGAGGCGGCAGCCAGTCTAAGTCTAGGCACATTTCCCCTTGCTGTGGCTCATTCAGTACCTGTCAGTCTGTCTGTCACACTTTTTTAGCTCCACTTTTTCAAAAAGTGCAGCTATTGTCATGACCCTCGCGTCAGCGCTGGTTAACCTTTTCGTTAAGGTCTGTTTCTCAGAAATCATCAAAGATATTTGGTTCACATTTGGTATGCATGTTTACTATCACAAGGGGAACCCATTTCACAAGGGAAAGTACGGTAACCCTAAAATTAATTAGTGATATCAGGGCCATTCTGACCCTCTTATTTCATTGTCTTATATCTCACTAACCACAATAGCCATTGGCATGGATTGCATATACACATTAAACACTATCCATACTTTCATTTCGCACCCAGCCCATGCTGCCCGCAAGCCCAAGGTCAAGGTCAAATGACTTAGGAATTTTATGTGCAGTTAGGCAAACACCACCACAGGGGCATTGCTGTGTCTTACAGACACAACTTTCTAGTTTAATTTTTTTTTATTCTTACAATTCTGCCAGAAGGTGACACATGTGTTCCTCTGAACACTCTTGTTTTTACCATTTTGTGACATAATTATTAAATACCTCAGCAGACTTGTCTGAGGGTGTATACTGGAATCACCCTGTCGGGCGGTTGGTCCGTCCCTCTGCATTTGAACATGGATAGTTGGTGTCGCGAACTCCTCTTTCAGTTTTAAATTCATTGAATTTATATTTCGTATACATGATAACCATAAATGGTAGATGTGCAAGATGCAAATTTCATGTGTTTAGCGCTGGGCATTGCAGAATTATCTCCCCTTGAACTTTGAGTATTTTTTGTCATTTTTATGCCCCCCAATGGCGGGCATTTTGTATAGTAATCGCATTGTCCGTCTGTACTTCCATCTATCCGTCCATCCATCCCAAATTTTAACTGAATGGATTTCAAAATAAGCTGGCACAAATGTTCACCACACAAAGACGATGTGTATTGTTCAGCTCCCTGGTCCATGGGTCAAAGGTCCAGGTCATCCTTCAGGGTCAAAGGTCAGGGCATAGTGTTTCACAAACACATCTTGTTGTATTAAACATAGTTGGTGTCGTGAACTCCTCCGTCAGTTTGAAAGCTGTTGAATTAGTACTTGCCATACATAATAACCACAAACAGTAGATGTACAAGATAAATTTTCATGTGTTAAGTTTAGGCATTGCAGAATTATCCCCCCTTGAACTTTTAGTGTTTTTGTCATTTGGTACTGTAACATGGATAGTTGGTGTCGCAAACTCCTCCTTCAATTTGATAGTTATTAAATTTATATTTGGCATGCATAATACTGAGTCATAATAGTAGATGTACAGGACACAATGTTCTGGTGTTTAACTACAGACTTTGCAGAAATATTTCCCCTTTGAGTATTTTTGTCATTTGGTCCTGTAACATGGGTAGTTGGTGTCACAAACTTGGATTTGCAATCAAGACTGCCTTGCAGCAGTATTCATCACCTATAGTGATAGCTCTAAATTTTACTGTGTCGCCTGTATATGTGTGTACATAATACATGTAGATGATACAGAGCTTCATTTAAAACTTTACCTGATACAGATAACTTTTGATTTCTTTGCAAACATAGTAGACCCAGATCAGACAGCTTCTGTAGGAGCCATCTAATCAGGGTCTTCTCTGTCTGCTTATGGAATTATATCGAACAGATTCTTTAGCTTCTACCATGGCCGAAAAATCATGTGTTTATAATTGCCATATACATGTACATGTATACACAAGTTTACCCTTGTAAAAAACCCAGCTAATACATATTCATGGTGTCATTATCTCTTACATGAATATTCATCAGGTAAAGGGTTTAGAGACCTGTGTAGTTTTTGCAATATTATCTACATTCCTGTGCCAATCTGTACATACAGAGACATGAGACAGTTGGACTGAAGAGTACAATGACAATTGATATACAGAGCTGAGAGGAATCTCGATAAAGGTGCATACACAAAATGTGTTATCATCATTTCTCCTCCAGTGTAGTGACCACCTTTTAGAATCATCTCCAAGAGAAGAATCTAAAAAGTGATCACAACATAGGGTTTAGTGGAGAAATAAAGGAGCTATTTTTTGAAAATGTTTTAATTTATATATCTTATATATATAGGCCTGATATACAAATAATAATAACCAATTTTTGTCTCTTTTCCAGGGTTACCAATATGATGTTTTCGACATGGGTCTTACCAAACCTGACATACCTCCAATCAATATTTACGACCATGTTCCAGAACACGATTATGAGGCAGACAAGGAAATCTTGCAGGAAATGGCTGCAGCCATCAAGGCATTTAAGAGCAAGGAGGAATGAACATAATTATTCTAGTTGTGTTTTCTGAACTTTTGATATACATCTGTCGATAGAATTTGAAAAAGTGTGTGTATACATTATTGATAGAATAAAATTAAAATAAAAATAACAATCTCTCTTTACCTGATATATTTCTGTCCAAAAAAAATAGTATCATAGATACTTTAATTAAATATTTAGCCAGAGAAATTTGTGTATAGTCTGGACCAAAATCAAACTGCTTCTGAAGGAGCAGTTTGTTCAGAATCTACACTATTAGCAGTTCTATTAATTTCATTTATGAAGTTATCAAAACAGTGCTGAATTGAATTATTCAGCTTTACAAACAGCTGGATTGGGGATAATGTATCCAATATTTGAGTCTGCATACCGTATTAACTCTTTATTACCCACCGACAAAGGTGGAGGAATATACATGTAGTTTTGTCATCTTCGTGTGTCCATGCATCCTTGTGTGTAAATCTTTAGAACCATATAAGAATGGAGATGTGCAAGCATCACTGACATTGACCTTGAAACATCAGAGTTATGGCCCTTTGTTTGCAAAGAATGTAATATTTTCATCTGACGGGAGCCATATAGCGGAAACTTTTTGGAGTTTTTCTATGAAACTTTGTGTACATATTAAGTAGCATAAGGACATGCAGCCCTGCACATGTGATTTATACTGACCTTGGAAAACCAGAGTTATGGTCATTTGTTTGTGAAAAACGTAACCGTTTTTGTTCGTCCGTCATATCTCAGAAACTTTTTCAATGAAACTTTGTGTGTTTTGTACTATAAAGAGATGTAGCCCTGTACATATCGCTTACATTTACCTTGCAACATAAGAGCTATGGATTTTACTTTGCGAAAAATTTAATCTTTTTGTTCATAACTGAGGCCAGCACTTCTTTTGCGGGGGATATTAATTTAGCAAATTTGCTTGTTTCATATGAAAGCCGTTTCATGCCTTTGCAAGCAGAGTAGACCCAGATCAGATGGCTCCTTTAGGAGCTGTCTGATCAGGGTCTGCTCTGTTTGCTTATGGCACAATATAGATCAGGGTCCATGCTTATAAAACTTTTAGTTGAGTCTGAGTTTGTTCTCATTTTTTTGATTGGTCAGATTTGAGCCTTTGGCTCAAATCTGACCAACCAAAAGCTTGAGAACTCAAATCTGACCAATCAAAAGCTTGAGAACGAACTCGGACTCAACTAAAAAGTTTTATAAGCATGGACCCTGATTCTGCAGTTTCTCTGAGCAAACAAATCCTGTGTGTATATGCCATTATAAATATCTGACAGCTAATAAATATTTATGATGTTATTATTTCTATAATGAATATGCAACAAGGAAGGGGTTACCCCTTTACTCCAGGAATGTTTATGTCATAGACATATGCATATTAATTAGCTGTGTTTCATGCTTCCAAAGCTTGTGTGTCTGTCTGTGTAGCTTGTCCAGAGCATCTTAAGGAAAGAAGGCCAAAATGATGTGTGAGTACATCTTGGGATGGCAGAGTGTTACGCACCATTTTTATGCCCCCGCCTTTAGGCGCGGGGGCATTAAGTTTTACCCTTGTCAGAAGTTTTCGTCAAGGATTTCTTCGCTTGTGTAGGCTGGAATTATTTGGTCTGAAGCATAATCATAGTGAGTTGTACCGTGTCTCCCCTTTTCAGGTCTGTCATTCATCTACTTTTTGTTTGCCGACACTTTGATTGAACTTTGGTGATTGTTTAATGACAAAAATAATTGTGAAAGATTTCTTTGCTTGTGTAAGCTGGAATGATTTGATATTTGATCTGAAGCATAATCATAGTGAGTTGTACTGTGTCTCCCCTTTTCAAGTCTGTAGTTCATCCACTTCCTGTTTGCCTGCATCATCTTGCTGTTTAACGAATTTTAGTGATTTTGGTGATTGTTTAACAATCATCTTCCTGTTTATTGTTATATTATTAGTAATTTGTAACTGGAGTATATATACAGAATTATCAAAATACTGTATATATACAGAATTATCAAAATACTAGCCTATAGTAAATTATTGTGTCGCCTGCGTTTCACAGAGGCAACATATATTGATCACTATCCGTCATTTACCATCATTGTCTCCCAAGTAATTTCTGTCACATTTTTCTCAGGAACCTGGCCCCGGGGAAAAAAGGCCCAGTCAGTTTCTCCCCCCCCCCCCCCACCCACCCCCCACACACACTTTTTTCCCCTCTCCAGGCTAGGCTAGTATTTCTCCACTGCATTTTTTTATACACCCCACAACGAAGTTTGGGGGGGGGGGGTATACTGGAATCAGGTTGTCCGTCTGTCCGTCCGTCTGTCCGTCCGCACTCACCAAAGGGTAGTTGTGTGACTTTTTCTAACTAGTCACACAAGTAAAATCATTAACCTGGCCATCTCTTGTGACATTAACCTGGCCATTTCTTGTGACATTAACCTGGCCAGTTGTGGGACATAGGGTTAGGGTTAGGGTTAGCTTCCAGATCATTCTTTTCCAAAGTTAGAGCCAAAAATAGTTTTTCTTGTGGGACTAGTCCCACAAGAAAAGATCAAAGGAAAAAGTCACACAACTACCCATTTGTTAGTATGTCCGTGGACACAATTTTGTCCGGCCTTCTTAATCTACAGTTTTGCTTCAATTTTGTTGTAAGTTCATGTATAGCCATACGACCATATAAACCTGTGCACGGCATATTTCCATTATGATCGAACCACTACTTCAGGAGTTATCTCCCCTTTTTAGCCCCCTACCCATGTTTTCCGGTTTTCTGGACTTTTTATGGAAGTGACTCGAGATATCAACTCTATATTTAATACAAAGCTAAATCTAGATAGGTTACAGCTTATGTTACAATCTCAGCCAGGTTGAATAATTATTTCCAGAGTTATTGCCCTTGAACTTTAAGTTTTTCCTTCAAATTTGGGATTTTCCAGACTTTTTTTGGAAGTTGTTGCAGATATCAACTTTATATTTGGCATAAAGCCAACTCTAGATGAATTACAGCTTAATTCCCAATCTCAGTCTGGTTGAATAATTTTTGACAGAGTTATGGCCCTTGAACTTTAATTTTTTGTCAAATTTTCAATTTTCCGGTCTTTCTTTGGAAGTGGTTAGAGATAATAAATTCATATTTGACATAGAGCTAAATCTAGATGAGGTACAGCTTAAGTTCAAATATGGGTCTGGTTGAATAATTTTTGTCAGAGTTATTGTCCTTGAACTTAATTTTTTTTTCTGAAAAGGTACCTAGCTTTAGAACTTTGGATTTGACAAAAACCTCATGAAAGGGTCTTGTTTCTCTGAATTATTCTTCATTTTTATACGCCCGAAGGGACGTATTATGGTATGGCGCATGTCCGTCCGTCCGTCCGTCCGTCCGCACTCACCAATGGGTAGTTGTGTGACTTTTTCTAACTAGTCACACAAGTAAAATCATTAACCTGGCCATCTCTTGTGACATTAACCTGGCCATTTCTTGTGACATTAACCTGGCCAGTTGTGGGACATAGGGTTAGGGTTAGGGTTAGCTTCCAGATCATTCTTTTCCAAAGTTAGAGCCAAAAATAGTTTTTCTTGTGGGACTAGTCCCACAAGAAAAGATCAAAGGAAAAAGTCACACAACTACCCATTTGTTAGTATGTCCGTCCGTCCGTTCGTCTGTCCATCTGTCCGTCTGTCCGTCCGTCCGTTAGCAATTTCTTGTGCAACTAACTCCTCCTTTATTTTTCAACATAATTTCTTCAAACTTTCAGGAATGATAGATACTGATGTGTAGTTGTGCATATCAGTGAGATAACTCTCATATCATTTTTCATTCTGGAGTTATTGCCCTTTGATAGTTTCGGGTAGCAATTTCTTGTGCAACTAACTCCTCCTTTATTTTTCAACATAATTTCTTCAAACTTTCAGGAATGATAGATACTGATGTGTAGTTGTGCATATCAGTGAGATAACTCTCATATCATTTTTCATTCTGGAGTTATTGCCCTTTGATAGTTTCGGGTAGCAATTTCTTGTGCAACTAACTCCTCCTTTATTTTTCAACATAATTTCTTCAAACTTTCAGGAATGATAGATACTGATGTGTAGTTGTGCATATCAGTGAGATAACTCTCATATCATTTTTCATTCTGGAGTTATTGCCCTTTGATAGTTTCGGGTAGCAATTTCTTGTGCAACTAACTCCTCCTTTATTTTTCAACATAATTTCTTCAAACTTTCAGGAATGATAGATACTGATGTGTAGTTGTGCATATCAGTGAGATAACTCTCATATCATTTTTCATTCTGGAGTTATTGCCCTTTGATAGTTTCGGGTAGCAATTTCTTGTGCAACTAACTCCTCCTTTATTTTTCAACATAATTTCTTCAAACTTTCAGGAATGATAGATACTGATGTGTAGTTGTGCATATCAGTGAGATAACTCTCATATCATTTTTCATTCTGGAGTTATTGCCCTTTGATAGTTTCGGGTAGCAATTTCTTGTGCAACTAACTCCTCCTTTATTTTTCAACATAATTTCTTCAAACTTTCAGGAATGATAGATACTGATGTGTAGTTGTGCATAT
Organism: Azorinus chamasolen; assembly: GCA_963576725.1. NCBI lineage: Eukaryota > Metazoa > Mollusca > Bivalvia > Cardiida > Solecurtidae > Azorinus > Azorinus chamasolen. The sequence continues at coordinate 22,784,729 of OY755242.1, forward strand.
CAGTGAGATAACTCTCATATCATTTTTCATTCTGGAGTTATTGCCCTTTGATAGTTTCGGGTAGCAATTTCTTGTGCAACTAACTCCTCTTTTATTTTTCAACATAATTTCTTCAAACTTTCAGGAATGATAGATACTGATGTGTAGTTGTGCATATCAGTGAGATAACTCTCATATCATTTTTCATTCTGGAGTTATTGCCCTTTGATAGTTTCGGGTAGCAATTTCTTGTGCAACTAACTCCTCCTTTATTTTTCAACACAATTTCTTCAAACTTTCAGGAATGATAGATATTGATGTGTAGTTGTGCATATCAGTGAGATAACTCTCATATCATTTTTCATTCTGGAGTTATTGCCCTTTGATAGTTTCGGGTAGCAATTTCTTGTGCAACTAACTCCTCCTTTATTTTTCAACATAATTTCTTCAAACTTTCAGGAATGATAGATACTGATGTGTAGTTGTGCATATTAGTGAGATAACTCTCATATCATTTTTCATTCTGGAGTTATTGCCCTTTGATAGTTTCGGGTAACAATTTCTTGTGCAACTAACTCCTCCTTTATTTTTCAACATAATTTTTTCAAACTTTCAGGAATGATAGATATTGATGTGTAGTTGTGCATATCAGTGAGATAACTCTCATATCATTTTTCATTCTGGAGTTATTGCCCTTTGATAGTTTCGGGTAGCAATTTCTTGTGCAACTAACTCCTCCTTTATTTTTCAACATAATTTCTTCAAACTTTCAGGAATGATAGATACTGATGTGTAGTTGTGCATATCAGTGAGATAACTCTCATATCATTTTTCATTCTGGAGTTATTGCCCTTTGATAGTTTCGGGTAGCAATTTCTTGTGCAACTAACTCCTCCTTTATTTTTCAACATAATTTTATAGAACAGCCTTTGGGCGTATATTATTAGTTACACGGTGTTTCGGCACGGTGTACGGGTTTGTATGACGGTTTTGGATTCCGTATTTCCTGAGCGCGAAGCGCGAAGGAAATACGGAATCCAAAACCGTCATACAAACCCGTACACCCTGCCGAATCACCGTGTAACGAATTTATTTCCAGTCTGGGTCCATTACAAGAAAGAATATATACATAACCTAACGAAATTCTGTAGATTAAATCCCTCAAAACACTTGTTTACTTACGGCGCGTGCGATTTGGCACAACTGTCAATAAGTCCTGACTCAAAAATGACGTTTGACGTCATTCAAACTCACGCGCTGATTTTCACGCACTGTAAGTAAACAAGATTTGGGGTATTTGGGGAAAACAAAAGAAGCAAGATACAAACATGTAATTGATACATAAGTTGTTTTTGTCCATGTGTGTAGATGCTAGACAGTTTGTATGGATGAATTCCGTTTATTTCATAGGAAAACCCCACCTTATAAACACAGAAATTGAGTTTGTTTACGCGAATTGATGATGAAACAAAACCGATCAGTCACATGACAAACTTGATTCCGTATACCTTGATTCAAACGGGGTGTACGGTTTCTTACACCCCGTTCACGTGGAGGGTCTCAGCCAATCAAATTCCCAGAATTTATGATGACTGGAAATAATGCCCCGTCTTGCGGTGCTCTTGTTATTACATAAATTAGGTTGGGGCATGTATTGTTTTTAAATCTCTTCATTTTTCTGTATGTACATATGTTCAGATTGATAATAGGTGCTCTGACAAGCAGACAGGTGGGGGGTATTCGTTAGCCTTTGGCTTACAGTTCTAGTTTTACATGTTTCAAAGTTTTCCTCCCCTGCAGATATGCTTCAGAGAGATAGGGGAAGAATTGGCCTATGCCATTTTTTCTCCCCTGTGAATTTTTTATATGTTTCAAAGAGATTTGGGAAGAAATAGCCTAGGCTAGCTTCTCTCACCTGCACATATACTTCAAATAGATGGGGAAGAATTGGCCTTGGCCAGTTTTTCTCCCCTGTGATTTTTATGCCCCCGTTGACAATAGTCTGGGGGCATTATGTTTTGCACCTGTCCGTCTGTCCGTCCGTGCGTCACGCTTTTACGTGCAGTTAGTATGTGCAGTTGGTTGTCACAGTTTTTTCATTGTCTTATATCAGGGTTGCCACGCGTCAGGGAAAAGAGTCAGGGAAATTTAAATTTTTTCAAGGTCAGGGAATTTTGAGAACCGTCAGGGAAATTTGAAAATATAGGCAACTGTCAGGGAATTATTATCGGGGAATTTTGAAAACATGAGAATGAAGGTTATATATCCATAACGTATTACAGAAAGACGAAATTTCGCGATGAAATGTGTCGGGGAAATTTGAAATTATGTCAGGGAATTTTGTTTTCCTCTGGCAACCCTGTTAATATCTCATTAACCACTATAGCTATTGGCATGGAATTGCATATACACATAAACCACCATCCATACTTTCATTGCGCACCCAGACCATGCTGCCCGCAAGCCCAAGGTCAAATGACTTAGAAACTTACGTGCAGCAAGGCAAGCACCACCACAGGGGCATCCCTGTCTTACAGACACAATTTTCTAGTTTTTATATGTTTCAAAGAGATTGGGGAAGAAATAGCCTAGCCCAGTTTTTCTCCCCTGCAAATTTGCTTCAAACAGAAGTGGGGGGGGGGGGGGGAGGGGGGATTGGCCTAGGCCAGTTTTTCCCCTGCGGACATGCTTGAAAGGGAAGGGAGAATCTTGGCCAGATTTTCTCCCCTGTGAAATGTTTATATGTTTCAAAGAGATTTGGGAAGAAATAGCCTATGCTAGTTTTTCTCACCTGCGAATGTGTTTATATGTTTCAAAGAGATGGGGGAAGAAATAGCCTAGGCCAGTTTTTCTTTGTGGATATTATTCAATGAGATGGGTAAAGAAATGGCCTTGCCCAGTTTTTCTCCCCTTAAAATATGCTTCAAAGAGGGGGGGGGGGGGGGGAAGAAATAGCCTAGGCAAGATTTTCTCCCCTGCATATATACTTCAAATAGATGGTGGAAGAGTTTGCCTAGGTCAGTTTTTCTCCCCTGTGAATTTTTTATATGTTTCAAAGAGATGGGGGATGAAATAGCCTAGGCCAATTTTTCTCCCCTGTGAAGTTTGTATATGTTTCAAAGAGGGGAAGAAATAGCATAGGCTGTGAATTTTTTATGTGTTTCAAAGAGATGGGGGAAGAAATAGCCTAGGCCAGTTTTTCTCCCCTGCTGATACTATTCTAAGAGATGGGAGAAGAAATGGCCTAGCCCGGTTTTTCTCCCCTGCAAATATGCTTCAAAGAAATGGCGGGAAGAAATAACCTAGGCCAGTTTTCCTCCCCTGCAAATATATTTCAAATAGATGGGGGAAGAATTGGCCAAGGCCAGTTTTTCTCCCCTGTGATATATTTATATTTTTCAAAGAGTTGGAGGAATTTATAGTCTAGGTCAGTTTTTCTCCCATGTAAAATGAGGAAAGCCGAGTATCTGGAGGGGTATAAGCAGAATATAGACAACAGCAGAAAAAGACTGTGTAACAATTCCCCTATAGAGGAACTAAATGAACTTTGTTATACTGATTGTATTTGATTTCCATTACTCAGAGCGGTAAAATTTTTACCTATGTAATTTTCGGAAGTATCACACTTCCTACGTTGGCACCGACTGTTCGACTTTTGTTATACTGATTTTTATTTTACATATATGAACACTGTTTTTGCATTTACATGTATTTTTTATTTACTTGCCTTTATTACATATACAAGTACATATAGTATAAAACTCTTATTGAGAGAAAACATGGCCACCAGGGACAGGGCAAAATTTCCATATGTGTCTATATTGAAAATGTTTAAAACTATCTTAATTAACCCTTTCCCTCATATAAGAGAGAGTGGAGAGAGAGAGAAAGTTGGAAGGGGGGATCTTCTCACTACATGTATATGGACACTGAAACTCGATATTAAGACCACCCGAAAATACTTTATATGAAGGAAAGGCTTAATTTCTTTTGGTTATCGGGAGTGCACTAAACACACACACACACACACACAAAATCTTTTCAATTCTTTATTCAAGATTTTGTCAAAACAAACATATCGGAAAAGAAAAAAATGTTATTTATACATGTACATATTCACAGCAAATTACCCATGAGCTGCATCATGATAAACTGTACCGTCCAGTACCTAGCAAACAGTGTAGACATACACAAGTGTCTGCCTGACCCTTTACATGATGAATATTCATGCAAGAAATAATAACCTCATGACTATTATTTATATGAATTTGTATAATGGCATAATTACATACACTGGAAGTGTTGGCAAATGAGACAACCTGTATAATCAGATCTATATTATTCCATGAACAAACAGGAGCTGTCTTTCTCGCTTCTCAGCCGTGCTAGATAAGCTGAGTTACTAAAAATAGCCGTACTAGAAATCCTTATCTGGAACACCCCGTGACTAGTGTACGCGCGATTGGGTAAAATCAATACAAGGGATGGAATTCTTACAGAATTATACCAACATTTCTATAGGCAACAACTGTATGAATTGAAATTAATATAATTAATTAGCACGAATATGAAATTCTATTTATCATATAAACACTTTAAAAGCCTATTTAATTAACCGAAGACATCGTTTTGTAGTCACTCAGTTATTTATATTTTACGCCAAAACGTAACGTTTGTGGTTGTCATAACAAATGACGTCATTTTGTCACGCCTAAAGTTATGCTGCAGTCTGTTGCTATTAGATACGGAAGTCGTGTTACGCAATGTAAAGTAGTACTTCACAAAATTCGTTTATTTACTTGGTTTTAGGGCGAATTTCAGCGAGAAAAATAATCAAGCATGGGTTTTGTTAAAGCCTGGGGGTTCTATACCAGAGGTTGGTCTGTTCCTATTGGAAACTCGCTAAAGCTCGTTTCTGACTGGAACAGACCAACCTCGGGTATAGAAACCCCCGTCTTTAACAAAACCCATGCTTGATTCTATTAATCTAGGTCTAATCTGCTTGCAAAAGCATACATATGCATCTCTATACAGTAAAGGGTTAAAGTACGGGTGTCTGATCAAGGTCTGCATTGTTGGTCACAAATAGGCTTCTGTGTTAGGATAGACTCTGATCAGACCCCATATACAACATAATAGCAAATCATGCTGTATACTGCTTTATACAGTAAAATCCCTCTAAGCGGGACACATTCAAATTAGTGTCGATGCCAGTCTATAAGACAGGTGGCAGCTAGATGTTGGGTGAAAATCCAAAAGGAGCTTTCTGCATGATTTTCACCCTGCATTAAGTAGCCATCTGCCCCAAAACACCTAAATTCTTCTTTATTAACCCTTTACTCCATAAATACGACTTACTACAGCTTTGCAAACAGAGTAGACCCAGATCAGATGGCTCCTTTAGGAGCCATCTAATCAGGGTCTGCTCTGTTTGCTAATGATATAGTATAGATATGATTCTACAGTTTCTGCCATGGTTAAAAAATCCTCTGTACATAATGCCAGTAATTAATATTCATATACATGTATTCATCATTTCTTGATAAATATTCATGGAGTAAAGGGTTAAAATTCTGGTTCAGAGGGTTTTACTGTACCATGTAAAGGTGTTTTTCTTAATACTGTAGCCCACATTACAAGTTAAAGCTTTGAGACATTTTAAATGATTTGTATCTTAAAAACTTTACTTGCTAAAAATGTAATATGCTGCAATTTCTCAAGCCAATTGTTTTTCATTTTATCCATGCATGATACCTGTCTAACAGTCTGATCTGAATTTAATTACTCGACTTCCCATTTAAGAACTGTTTGCAAAAGTTACCTGAAATATATTTATACCTTGTAAAGTAATTTCTTTCTGTTTATAATCCATATACATGTACATGTATTTCTTTGTACATGTATTTCCAAAAGACAAATATACAGTAAACCATCTCTGAAGTGATCACAAAATGAATGCACATTGATGTCTTAAAAGGTAGATGGCTGCTTAATGCAGGAAGAAACTTCGAAAGAAGTTTTCTGCAAAATTTCATCCTGAATTAATCTACCACCTGTCTCTATGACATAACATTACACAATGTATATCTCCTTTTGGTGGTCACATTCGAGGTATGCAGTAAAGTACATTGTAATTGTCAATATTCCAAATGCTCAGCAATGTGTCTAAAACAAGTCCTCGTCTACAATATCAGATTATGATGATACCCTAATAACTGTAACTCGATGTTTCATCTGGATCCAAACCGTTTGTAAATTGTGGTACTGAGCACTTGTTTCTCACTAGTACGGCCTTGGTTTGATTCTAGGTTGGGGCAACATGGAAGACAGTACAGTGGTGACATATCGACAAGGATTTCTACTGCTACTTCAGTTTCCTCCCACTTGCAAACATAGTAGACCTAAGTCAGATGGCTCCTGTCTGCTTTGTTTGCTTATGGAATTATAACAGATCTGACTACTGTTTCTACCAATACCAAAAATTGTGTACATATGCCATTATACAAATTCAGCTGTCAGATTTAAAAGTGATTAATATAAATGTATTATAACCTGTTGCATATAATCAATGTAAAATAAATAAACCATGAACCATTTGCAGATGTCATCAACAATTTCTTTACAGATATTAATCTCTACTACATGTATTTGTCATAACAATTAATTTCTTTATTGTATAGTATATTTTTATTTAAACAGTATAACAAGATGTGTTTGTGAAACACTGTCCCTGATATGACCTTGATGTATGACCTTGACCATAATAAGTCGGCCCTAAAGATGGGGGGGGGGGGGGGGGGGGGTTGTACAAATATTCATCATGGGTGAAGTCTTGCATAAGAATTCATCATGTAAAGGGTTAAACAGCAGGCTACAACAGTAGATATAGATACATATGCTCATTGTTTAGCAAGAAGTCCAAGGGACATAAGTATCTTTGTCTTTCATGATACAGTCGGAGCTGAACTCTTGTGTCAATAATTACCAAATGCAAACACATGTTGAAGTTATGTCCCATACTAGTTTTGCATAAAAAAGACTGCATAACAAAGACTGTATCACCAAATCTATGACATGATTTTCTTCTTTGAAATATGACAATCCTTTACCTGCTAAACACCTTTTCACATCTATGCAAACACAGCAGACCAAGATCACACGGCTCCTGAAAGAGTCATATGATCAGGGTCAGATTTGTTTGCTTATGGAATTATATAGACATGATTCTACAATTTCTACCAAGGTACAACAACTTCTGCGTTCAAGTACCATTATTAAAATTCAGCTAATTCTTCATGGTATCATTTCTTACATGGATATTCATCAGGTAAAGGGTTACAGGTGTACAATTGGTGTAGTTTCATAACTAGGTTCTATACTGTAATACAAGATAGGTCTAAATTGACAATGTCAATCCAGTCTGCTCCCTTTATAAATGATTTACCCGTTGACAAATGAGATCAAGATAACAACAGTTCAATAGGGATTGTAGCAAACAAATGAAAATAGAGAATAAAGGTTGACCTTGATAACCCTTTACCTGAGGAACGTTCATGTAACTGATTTTTTCAAAGGGTATATATGAACACCATTTTTTGGCCATGACAAAAACTAGAATCAGACGTATTGGTATACAATCCAAAAATCAAACAAAGCAGACCATGATCATATTGCTCCTATAGGAACCATCTGATCAGCGTTTACTTTGTTTGCAAAAGGAGCAAAGGATGTCTCTATCAGGTAAAGGGTTAAGAGGTTAGAGTAAAAGTTCAGATAAAATACCATTTGTTCAAAGTACAGTAAAACCTCACAGCCACTAAATTACATCAAGTATTTTGTGTTAAAGGCAGGTGGCTGCTTAAAGCAATGTGAAAGTAAAACAGAACGCTCCTAAAGGAGCGTTCTGTTTTACTTTCATCTTGCTTTAAGCAGCTACCTGCTCTAAATACCAACTCATTAACACAATTAAATGGCCGTTATAGAGAGGTTTTACTGTATATACTTTCTACGAAAATTTTCTAGTTTTGATCACCCTTAAACATGTCCCCCTTGTTACATTTATATAAAGGAGTATTCACTAATACAGTATGAGAGTGTGTTTAAACCACACAGCTGTAGAAAAAGAGTACTATTTTAGAAATCTAATTAACCCTTTCCCCTATGAATATCCATGTAAGAAATAATGACGTCATGACTTTTAATTCAACTAATTTGTTATAATAACACATGGACACTAGGAATTTCAGCTATGGCAGAAACTATAGAATCATATCTATATCATATAATAAGCAAACAGAGCAGACCCTGATTGGAGCCATCTGATCTTGGTCTACTGATTTTACAAAGGCGTAGAAAGGCATATAAATTTATGGAGTAAAGGGTTAAAACATTTTTTATATTTCCCTACCAAGCCCTATTTTGCTACTACTCTTTGGAGCTATATAAAACAACTATTTAACAGACTTTTTCTTAAGTGGATTCAATTTTAAAATACAAATATCAAATACAGTGTCAACTATTTGGATTCTAATGAGATACCAAGTAACTTTGTGTTTCATATGGAACTAAACTGTTTGCAAATCTGTCCAAAATGAGTGTCAGACTTAAATAAACCAGACAATCTGTCCAAATGAGTGACCCAAATAAACCAGACAAAATAAACCAGACAATCTATCCAAAATGAGTGACCTAAATAAACCAGACAATCTATCCAAAATGAGTGACCTAAATAAACCAGACAATCTATCCAAAAATGAGTGACCTAAATAAACCAGACAATCTATCCAAAATGAGTGACCTAAATAAACATGTATAAACCAGACATCTTTTTTCATTCCAAGCCTTTACATATTAAAACATGGATGTATGTATAGTTTTGTACTAGTTCTGCTTTAGAACGCAAAACCAATCTCAACACCATCATCAAGTTAGTAAAATAAATATAATGACAACAGTGACAAGAAAATGCAAAAACAGCAAAACATCAGGTTCTTTCAAATACATTCAATTCACACTGCTTTATCATTCCATTCGTGTCACTTTCCTGTACTCTCCAAACAAAACATGTTATCTGTCATCAAATGTTTCATACATACTCTTCTGACACAATAATTTTTAAATAAACAACAAAAATGTGTAATGGAGGAAAAGGCATTTCAACTTTTGCAAGTAATGTACCATAACTCATATATCAGTCATTTGTGTTAGAAAACAGAGGTTAGAATCTAAACTGACTATACTCAGATCCACTATTAACTATGCTACACCTGCAAATAGTGCAGACCCAGGCATCAATGTTATAAAACATGGTTGAAGTATGTTATATTAAGTTTGTTCATTCTCAAGTATCTTCATTCTCAAGTATCTGACTGGTTAAATTTTGAGTTTGCTATAAAACTGACCATCAGATGGTTGAGAATGAACTGAGACTCTGGCAGGAAGTTTTAAAACCCTCTGGGCCAGATCAGACAGATTTGTGCTTACAATAAGTGTAAAGTCCAGTATCCCGTGAAACAGACTCAACCAACTTAGTCTGTGACTTAAACCTTTCCTCCATAGGCTATTTTTAGACCCAACCTCTTTGAGTGAATCTACCCAAAAAGAAGCATTTAATAGAGAAAAGTAAAATTTTAGAAACTTGTAATTTGAACCATTGTGATAAATAGAGCATTTGCTCCTATAAGAGAAGATGCTCTATTATCACAATGGTTTCAACAGGTGACTTTTACAGAAGCGTAGAAAGGAGTATTTATGGAGGAAAGGGTTAATCAAGGACTCAACTCCAAACTATTGCAACTATAATCTAAAAAACTTATCAACATTTGCAAAATTGTTCTTTTCTTATATTCTGAAAAAAATATTTTTCTTTCATTTCTTTTGTTAATAACTATCAGAATGTCAAACAGTCTGGATTCTGATCAGTTGCCAAGTTACTTGGCGTTTCATCTGGATCCAAACTGTCTGTAAATATCATTTCAAGTTAACATATGATCATGTTACTTGACTATTTTCTTATGTTAACCCTTTTTTCTTATAAACACCTTTTCATGTCTTTGCAAAAACTGCAGATCAATTTCAGCTCATGTAGGGGCTGTTTGATCAGGGTCTGCTCTGTTTGCTGATGGAATCATATAGATCCAATTCTACAGTTTCTGCCAAAGTAACAAAATAATATTTTCATATACCATTAAAAAAATTCAGCTAATAAATATTCATGATGTCAGCATTTCTTACATAATTATATATTCATGAGAAAAGTTTTACACTGCTGACTACTCCCTTGATATACAGGTGCAATATTAACTCATTCTCTCCAAGGCTATTTTTAGACTCAACCTATTTGAATGTATCTACCAAAAAGGAGTATTAACTAGAGGAAAGGAATAATTTAGAATTTTGTAGTTTGAAACCATTGTGATAAAAAGAGCATTTGCTCCTATTGGAGCAAATGCTCTATTTGTCACAATGGTTTCATAAAGTGGCTTCTATAGATCTGCAAAAATGCGTCACAAGGGGATAATGTGTTAATACTTTACTCCATGCATATTCATGTAAGAAATTATGAAATCATGAATATTAATGAGTTGAATACTTATATTGGCGTATGAACACAGAAGGTTTGGCAATGGCAGAAACTGCTGAATCAGATCTATACTATTCCGTAAGCAAACAGAGCAGATCCTCATAAGAGAGTCCTATAGGAGCCATCCGATCTGTGTCTACTCTGTTTACAAAATGCAAAGTCTTTAAAAGGCATTTATATGGAGTAAATGATTAAAACCAATAACTGAAAGAGCAAATTAACAAGGAACATACATATGGTTTATTCCAGTGCATAGCAACATTTTGTACAATTCAGACAAATCTGTAAACAGTGTGGATCCAGATGAGATACTGAATACTTTGTCTAATACAGATCCAATTGTTTAACAGTCAGATTAACCTTTTAAAAACAAAACAAACCCAAAACCAACCAAGGAGACTGCTTCGAAAATAGATAATCTCTTACAATAAAAACTCCATCAAAAACAAATCTGAAAAATAACATCAATAACATTTTGAAATCTAGACATGTGGACAGTCCTTTGTATAAATATATAACTTGTCTCAATACATAAATCAAAACATTCATAAACAGCACTAAAAATATAAGAAACTACATGTACATTACTGTAAAATGTACTTTGGACATTATACAAACAATGTAGATCAACACTAGCAATGTCATATCCGTATCCATGCTTATAAAACTTTTAGTCATATCTGGGTCCATGCTTATAAAACTTTTAGTCGAGTCTGATTTGGTTCTCAAGTTTTTGATTGGTCAGATTTGAGCCTTTGGCTCAAATCTGACCAATCAAAAGCTTAAGAACGAACTCAGATTAAACTTAAAAGCTTTATAAGCATGGACCCTGATCTGGTTTACATTGGCTCATAAGGAGAGAGAAGTGAGTGAGTAGATTGATCATTCACCACAATGTCAGTGTGTCAGCTTGTCAGCCTACTCTGTACAGTTAAACCCTTCACTTGATAGAAACACATTTTTATGCATTTGCAAAAATTTTTTGTTTGTGATTAAATCCAGTTCAAACAGCTTCTATAGGAGCTGTCTGATCAGCGTCTGCTGTTTGCTTAATATACTAAATAATATAAACTGATTCTACATTTTCTGCCAGAGCTAAAAATCAAGTGTTCAATACTATTTATACGCCATTATTGATAAACTGATTCAAAATTCATAAAGCCATTATTTCTTACATAAACCCATTCCGTCATAGGGTATTTTTTTAAAACATTCCCTCATAGGCTATTTTTAGACCCAACCTCTTTGGACAAATCTACTGAAAAGGAGCAATTTACTAGCAAAAAGGAAAATTTCAGGAGTGTGTAGTTTTGAAACCACTGTGATAATAGAGCATTTTCTCCTATGGAACAAATGCTCTTTTTATCACAATGGTTTCAAAAAGTGACTTTTACAAAGGCCATCAAAAGGGCCAATATGAGGGAATGGTTTAATTGTTAGGACAATGCTAAAAACAGTACTATGTTGACAAAAGACAACCAATATATACATGTAGCTTTTTGTGTACATGGTCATTCATAGGAAACTCTTCTACCCCTTTATTGTTTTTAAACTGAGAATCCCATTTTGTCATCACTTTGCAAACAGAGTAGACCCAGATCAGACAGCTGCTACAGGAGCTGTCTGATCAGTGTCTGTTATGTTTGCTATACATTACAGCTTTATTTTACATGTTTTCCCCAAAAGAATTAAATTAATTGGTAGTCATAATAGGTGGAATCTTATATGAATATGCATCAGGAAAAGGGTCAAAGCAATCTGTAGTCCATGTGTTTGGACTGTCCATAATATATCAATATACATGTAATGGGTCAAACATAATTTTTTACAATAATCATGGACAAGATGTAGAAAAAGGAGCCATTTGTCTAGAACTCAATGCATGCTAGCAGCAAATTTGTGATAACCTAGGCAAACAGTTTGGATCCAGATGAGATGCTGAGTAACTCGTGAATCTTGTGCTCTCTGATCATAGTTTTTGAAATTGGGGAAAACCGACTTCAAGAATTTGTAGTTGGTGATAGATATATAGCCTGCAAAGATTTAATTCTACTAAAACCAATAGGTGTGTATTTAAATGCTAAAATTGTCATTTCTCCACCAAACCCTATATTGTGTCAACTTTCTAGAATCAATTGGAGAAATGGTTTTAACCCATTCCCTCATATTGACGACTCTGTAAAAGTCACTTTGTGAAACCACTGTGATAAACAGAGCATTTTCTCCTGTAGGAGCAAATGCTCTATTTATCACAATGGTTTCAAACAACAAAATTCTAAAGTTTTCCTTTTCTCTAGTTAATGCTCCTTTTCAGTAGATTTATTCCAAGCGGTTGTATCTAAAAATAGCCTATGAGGTAATGGGTTAAAGAATTGGTGGAGAAATAAAGAAACTTTTCTTGAAAATGTTTCAATTCATGCCTCTGCTACTACTGACTACCACTCTCATGATTTCCCTTTCTTATCTTTTGCTGGGTCAGCTTTGGTTGTGTCATCTTTTGCAGGGTCTTTCTGCAATGCCTTGGGTTGTGAATGGATGTTGAACAGTTTGGCAACTTCTAATAGATTTTGATGTTTGGCCCCATTTTGAATAATCTGAAAAAGAATATCGCTAAATATGGAATATCAATGTACAAAGTGATTGACAAATGTTTCAATTGTCATCATCTTTACGAAACCTACAGATTAAAGACTCAATTAAATTGTTTGTAAATGTCTGACAGCCCCTCTTCTCATTACACCAGGAGAACTTATCCTATTAAAGTGAATCAACAAGCTAATAATCCTTACATTCAAAACCTTTCAGAAATGACCACCAAAATAAGGTCTAACTCATCAAAGCAAGTAGCAGCTTCATGCAGGATAAAAGTAATGCTAAAATATCCCAGCATTATTAAAGCAACCACTTGCCTTTAATCCTTTCCTTCATATAAAAATGCCTTTTTCATGTCTTTGCAAACACTGTAGACCCAGATCAGACAGACCCTATAGGAGTTGTCTGATCAGGGTCTGCTATATTCGCTTATGAAATTATAATACATCTAATCTTACACTTTCTACCAATATAAAAAAATTCTGTGTACATACATGTATATTATTATAAAAATTCAGCTAATTAATACTCAAGATGTCATTATTTCTTACGTGAATATTCAACAAAAGGGATAAGACTCCTTTGTTTATTCATTAACACATTGCCCCCTAGTGACACATTTTTGGGCCTCTATAAAATTCACATTGTGAAACCATTGTGATAAATAGAGCATTTGCTCCTATAGGAACAAATGCTCTATTTATCACAATGATTTCAAATTACAAAATTCTTAAACTTTCCTTTTCTCTAGTTAATGCTCCTTTTCGGTAGATTAATTAAAAAAGATTGGATCTAAAAATAGCCTGGGAGAAAATGAGTAAAGTGGTCACTATTTAGAGGCTCTACTGTGTCACTTTATATATGAGATATGTATTACCATTTAAACTTGTTGTTTGCTTAACCCTTTACTCCATGAATATTCATGTAAGAAATAACGACATCATGAATATTAATTAGATTATTAAATTGATAAAATAGCACATGGACACAGCAATTTTTTGACATAGCAGAAACTGTAGAATTGTATCTATATTATACCATAAGCAAACAGAGCAGACCCTGACCAGACGGCTACTACAGGAGCTGTCTGATCTGGGTCTACTCTGTTTGCAAAGATGTAGAAATGCATATTTATGGAGTAAAGGGTTAACACTATACTTTCTGAATATTCATGCAAGATTATGCCCATAATGAATATTAATTAATTCCTGTATTACAAATAAAAAATCCGGAAAATGACTGCTGTGGCATATAAGCAAATATAGCAGACCCTGATCAGAACTCCTTCAGGAGCTGTCAGATCTGTCATCTCCGTTTGGACAGGCATAAAAAGGTAGAATTATAAGAAAAGAATTAACTCTTCTCTTGCTGAATTTTAAAATACATTTCTCCTTCATTACCCATGCCCTGTTGTATAATTACATATATCTTCACTGTGTACAAGTGTTTCGATGTGCAATCACTGCTGTGGAGTGCACTGGTTGCACAATCAACTTGTAAATAGTGCAGACCCTGATGAGAGAGCTCCTGTAGGAGCTCTCATCTGGGTCTTCAATATTTACAGGTAGGTATATTGACGTGAATAGCAAGCGAAGGGTTAACTTTCATCTCAAAATATAAACAGCTTGCCTCTAGTCTATTGTTTCCTGTAACACAGACTCATTACACAAATCAGTTACCTGTTTCGCAATATCTATACGAGGTGGGTTGCCTGAGAAAACGTCAAGATTCCACATCACAACTCCAACCACGACATCATTTCTCAAGTAAAATATCACACCCTTGGCAAACTCCTCTATTGGAGACGAGCTGGAATCACTTGACTCACTTTTTATACTCTCCACCACCTGAACGGAACAATAAGAAAATGCATGATGCAGAAGTGATCATAAAGCATGTTTCTGCTTCATATATAACAAGAGAGCCATAATGGTAAAATACACCCTCTTCATAGGACTATAACTCCTTGAAATTCAAATGCAACAAAAGTCAAGCTTAATCTGTACTACCTCAAGCCAGTCAACAGCTTCAATAAAAATCTTGAAGCAAGGAAAAAGTCCCAAAATTTAATTTTTCACAAATGGTCATATCTTCTGAAAAAGATGGTCAAAGATGTCCATCCCTCCGACCACACATCCGCGGTCACAGTTTCCTGTCTTTTATCAATCATGCTTTGACATATTAAACTGAAACTTTGTATGTTGCTTTATTGTGAAGCAAGACACTTGAACAGACAGTGCCATAACAGACTAAGTCCTGTCTAACAATGGGCAAATAAACAATGAATATCTGCCTAAACCCTTTATTATGTTAATTTTCATGTAAGAAATCTTGACTGTATGAATATTAATTAGCTTAATATTTACAATGACATATGAACAAGAAAAAGAAAGGTTTTTGGGCCCTGGTAAAAATCTGTAAAATCACATCTATATAATTCAATTAGCAAACAGAGCAGACCTTGATTAGACAGTTCCTACAGAATCTGGGTCTACTTTGTTGGCATTAAAGTTCAATACTAAAATCATTTCTCCATCAAACCGTATATTATAACCTCTCTCTAAATACCATTGAGGCGATTCTAAAGAGTGCTTGCAACATAGCGTTTGGTTGAGAAATAAATGGCTATTATTAAAAAAAACTTTTAGTAATTTAATCCTTTCCCCGTTGAATACTCTTGTAAGAAATAAAGACATCATGAATAATCATTAGCTTAGTTTTTATACTGGCAGATGTACACATGATGTTTTAGTATTGGTAGAATATATAGTGTCAGATCTATTATAATTTCATAAGCAAACAGAGCAGACCCTGATCTGACAGCTCTAACAGGAGTTGTCTGATCTGGTTCTACTCTGTTTACAAAGGCAAGAAAAAGCATTTATACGAAGGAAAGGGTTAACCCTTTCCTCCATAAATATACCTTTCTACGCCCCTGTAAAAATCACCTATTGAAACCATTGTGATAAATAGAGCATTAGCTCCTATAGGAGCAAATGCTCTATTTATCACAATGGTTTCAAACTACAAAATTCTAAAATTTTCCTTTTCTCTAGTTAATGCTCCCTTTCAGTTGATTTATTCAAAGTGGTTGGTTCTAAAAACAGCCTATGAGGTAATGGGTTAAGCATCTTATCCATACCTCTGAACTACCTTCCCTTAGATTGCTAACCTCTAACAAGAGCACCGCATGCGTGTACCAACGCTTGTCTGTCAAGACATTTTGAGCTTTTATTTCCCCAAGTCCATAAAGGGGCATAATTTTGTAAAAGAATCTTTTTTATAGTGTTAAAATGGCCCTTGGTCAGATTGCAGCTCTTGTGATGGTGAACAAGTGTGTGAAGTTTCATAAGATTTGATGGTATAGTATTAAATAATGGCCACCATTAAAAATTTTTTTGCAAAATGTTAAAAGTTAGGTAAAATTTCAAAGGTCAAGGTCACAAGTAAAAAAAAACCATAACACTGATGGAAAGGCATTGCCACAAGGGATTCACATATGAAATATGACAGCCCTGCTGGTTACAGGTTCAAAATGACAGACATCTTAAATTTTATTTCTCAAGTCAGATTGTAGCCCTTGGGATAGTAAACAAGTGTGTGATGTTTCATAAGATTTGGATTATTAGTAAAGAAATAATAGGCAATGTTTAAGTTTTTAGACAACAATGACGACAACAACCAGGACACCAGAGTTACGACAATAGCTCGTGTTTTTTTCCTTGAAAAACAAGTGTCAGAGCTAAAAATCAATACTGTAGTAAAAGAACACTACCTGTGTTTGTTCTTCTTGTTCCGGAGGTAGAAAAGTTGCAAATGTCTGCAGACTGGAATCTATCAGTCCCACAGCTTCATAATTTAATACCCTACCTAGAGTTGACCTGGAACACACAATCATATCATATTTGAATGGAAGAAATATCTTCAGACAGGCTGAGATTTTGAACAATAAATTGTCATCTGCCAAAATTGTTGATACAGTAAAACCTCTCTATAACGACCACTAAATTACATCAAGTATTGTTTGTTAAAGGCAGGTGGCTGCTTAAAGCAAGGTGAAAGTAAAACAGAACGCTCCATTCTGTTTTACTTTCACCTTGCTTTAAGCAGTCACCTGCCCCTAAATACGAACTAATTAACACAATTTAGTGGCCGTTATAGAGAGGTTTTACAGTACATGTATTCCTTAGTTTTCTACAAAAAATACAATCAAACATACAGTGTGAAATAGTTCGGATACTGATGAGATGCTACGTTACTAAACTGTCTGCATAACTAATCAGGAATTGGCAATCAGTGTGGAAAACGTTTTTTTCTAATCATAACAGCTTGTTCTATTATACTTTTTGGCATGACCAATGTTCTAACCATTTAGAACAAATAAAGCACACTTTACTGGCATTCACACCTCACCTTGTTTTATGAAGGCAGTCTTCTAGTTTGCTTTTTGTATATATCCATACTATGATATAGCTTGCTCATCATAGTATGGATACAAACACACTGATCAGTGATCATTGTTGTTAGTGAAAACATCAGCAGAAGTCTCTGAACTAAAATTTATAGCAACCAACTACAAACCATAACTATTTACTCCATGGAAGAGGGGGAGGGGGTGTACTTGTAGGTATCTACTTGCTCCTCAATTAACCCTTCTCTTGCTGAATTTTAAAATACATTTCTCCTTCTTTACCCATGCCCTGTTGTATAATTACATATATCTTCACTGTGTACAGGTACGTATTTCGCTGTGCAATCACTGCTGTGGAGTGCACTGGTTGCACAATCAACTTGTAAATAGTGCAGACCCTGATGAGACAGCTCCTGCAGGAGCTGTCTCATCTGGGTCTTCACTATTTACAGGTAGGTATATTGACATGAACAGCAAGCGAAGGGTTAACCCTTTCAATACTGAAATTTCCGTGTGGAATAGTCCATTAGCTTTTAATTATAGAGTCCTGTCAGTATCAAAGGCTTGACAAACAGGGCAGGCCTTAATGAGAGGGCTCCTAGAGGATCCCTCTGATCAGGATCTACAAATTACAGTGACCCAAATTCAATGGGCTAAACATGACAATGAGTACTATAAAATAAGTCATTTATCACTTACCAGAACATGGACTGGTACTTAAATATGTTGGCTTCACCTGTCATGTTAAATCCTGCTAGACGACCAGTCAGGGCTGCATGATCAAAGTGCTCAACTCGTCGTCGACCAAGCTTAGTATCATAAAAACATGCACAATCACCAGCCTACAAAAAACAAGAAAAGGATGTTGACACGACATCAAACCAGGTTTCCTGGACTATTAACTGTGTGCAAAGCTCTTTATTGGATACCCCTGCTTATCATGTATAGTCTTGGCCAAGTCTATGTCTTGCCTTGGGAGACAACAAAATAGTTTGATAAAAATCTAAAATAAACGATGCACAATAACATTATATGCGGAACATTCTTTCAAAGATACATGAAATTCGTTTAAAGGATCTAGGTAGAGTTGCGCTCATGAATTGAGTACCCAAACTCCATGTACTATTTATGGCTAAGTCCATGTTTTGATATAGAATATCACGAAGCATTACACATGGAACATTACTGTCAAAGTTTTAATACACATGTAGGAGTTGCCCCGGTTATTGAAATGGTGATTACGGTGGGGGTTGGGTGGGCAGTTGGGCGGCTACCAATCTTGTTAGCGCAACTCCTCTGAAACTGTTCGACAGATTTTCATAAAACCTTGCGTGTAGCAAGGACCCAATATCTAGATGTGCATTATGTCAGGGATTTTTCGTTCTTTTCTTTGTGTAGTGAACATTTGTGCCAGGTTATTTTGAAATCCATTCACAGATAAAAAAAGTTATAGAAGGGACACAAAATTTGGGACGGAAGGACGGACAATGCGATTACTATATGCCCACCGTTGGGGGGCATAAAATAAAGGGCCATAACTTAAATATTTTGAAATCAAGAGTTATGGTTCTTAAGTAGGGGCCTTCACCTCAATGAGATCTACCCACCTATTAAGTTTCATGTTGATACCTCTTATACTTTTCGAGAAATGAGTTCTTGACTACAACTACAACTACACCTATGACCCAGTAATCACAATAGCTCGATGTTTCTTCGAAACAGACAAGCTAAAAATTATATATATCCAGATACTGGTGATTCAGAAATGCAGATACCCCAATTGCTGTTTAAATCTATTAGCCGCAAGGTCATGCAAGGGAGAACAGTGGTCCCGATTCTTGTGTCATTCAGGCATTCCCAAGATCACCAAGGGGTTTATCATTCTCAAGCTCATACAGATATTGTACCACTTACAGCCCAGATGCCAGACCGTGCCTGGAGCTCAGAATTCACCACAAATCCCCCAAGAGACTTATCTGTCTCAAGGCCCGCCATCTGGGCCAGGTCTGTGTTGGGCTCCAAACCCACAGCCACCACAACATGGTCCACCAGGATCTAAACAGATATCAGAAAATACAGTCACAATAGAGCCTGTTTTAACCCATTCCCACTTAGGCTATTTTTAGACCTAACCGCTTTGAAAAAATCTACCAAAAAGGAGCATTTACTAGAGAAAAGGATTTTTCAGAATTGTGTAGTATTGAAACCATTCTGATAAATAGAGCATTTGCTCTATTTATCAGAATGGTTTCAAAAAGTGACTTTTACAGAGGCATCAGAAGGCGTCAATATGCGGGAATGGGTTAAACAACCACTTACTGCATTAACTACTACCTACCTTCACCATTATCCTTATAACTTTGATTTTGATGCCTTTGCAAACAGATTAGATCCAGATCTGATGACTGCTATAGGAGCAGTCTGATCAGGGTCTGTTCTGTTAGCTTATGGAATTATACAGACCTGATTTTACAGTTTCTGCAATGGCCAAAACATTCAGTTTTCTTATGCCATTATAAAAATTCTGTTAATCAATGTTCTTGAAGTAATTATATCTTACATGAATATTCATTAGGGTAAGGATTAAAAGTTTACAAGTATGACCAGAGAGTGTCGATTACTTTTGACTTTTTGTTAACTAAACAGCTCTTAGCCCTTTCTTCAATATAAACAACTTTTCACGTGTTTGCAAACAGAGTAGACCGAGATCAGACGGCTTATATAGGAGCCCTCTGATCAGGGTCCATGCTTATAAAACTTTTAGCTGAGTCTGAGTTCGTTCTCAAGTTTTTGATTTGTCAGATTTGAGCCTATGGCTCGAATCTGACCAATCAAAAGCTTGAGAACTCAAATCTGACCAATCAAAAGCTTGAGAACGAAACTCAGACTCAACTAAAAGCTTTATAAGCATGGACCCTGGCTCCACTGTTTGCTAGGGATCTTATTCTACAGTTTTTGTCAATGCAAAAAAAATCCTTGAAAAGTTTACATCATAAAAAATCAGTTAATAAATATTCATGACATCAATATTACTTACATAAGTATTGAACAGGTAAAGAGTTAAGCGACCATTAAAAAGATATGTTGGCTCGGAAATAAGAGATTAACCCTTTTCCTGTTCAATATTCATGTACATGTATAAAGCAAAAACATCGTGAATATTTATTTAGATGAATTTTTATCATGTAAGATTTCCAAGGGAAGTTGTTGCTTTGACAAAAGCTGAATCGGATCTATATAATGTCATAAACAAACAGAGCAGACCCTGATCAGACAGTTCCTACAGGAGTCATCTGATCTGGGTCTACTCTGTTTGCATATGTTCAAAAAGATGCTAATATGAAGGAAAGGGTTAAGACAGATCACTATGCCTTTAATGTACAAGCATGAAACTTGACGAGGCTGGGTTAACCATTTCCCTCTTGTATTCAACTATTGGTACCTTTCCCAATATAGTAGACCCAGATCTGACGGCTCTTGTAGGACCTGTCTGATCAGGGCCTGCTCCGTTTGCTCATGAAATAATATAGATATGATTCAACTGGTTCTACATTGATAAAAAATTCCCTTATCCATAGTGTTAAAAATCCACTCATTGATAGTCATAGTCATTATTTCTTACATGCATATTCGTGAGTGTTAAAAGTGTTGAAATTATTGCCAAATAAAAAGATTTTGCAAGACAAAATGACAAATCCTTCAGACCAACATTATCTCAACATACTAACTATAGAACTACAGTCTAATTGCATTAATTCGGATCTCGTTATCTCGTAATGACGGGATAACTCGTAAGTATTGCAAAGTCCCAGTACACTGCCTATTGTTTTCTATATAAAAATGATGCATTAATAAGGAAATGTAAAACTCGGAAAATTCGAAAATTCGGATGTGTAGACAGGCCCCTACCTTCATTAATCCCATTGTTTATGTCGGATTAAAATGGATCGGTGAGATTGGCAGTGCTAAAGATTGTCGCACGTCGTATTTTTCACACCTTTATGCAACAGCGTTCCTGCTCTATTGTTAATTTCTCACCTTTATCGGTGGTTACACAATGTGACACAGATAGTCAGCAATAAGCTGTTCATTTTCAGGTTCGAAATTTCGCCGAGAAAACCAGCAAAGTGTGTGCACTGTTCAATTTTAATTCACTCATCCTTACGAGTTTCCTAATGTGAAACTAGGTGTAAGAAATATTTGACTGATCTGAATTACGACAAAAGTGAGAGGAGACTTTTTTACTATTTTAAATAAATAAAGAAAGAAAAAAGAATGAACTGCACCAATATTCTACTGACTTTTTGTGTTGCATATTCCTCAATTCCGTGGACATACGTGAGTGTGCGTGTAATTCACTTCCAGCATCACATACACAATTATAAACGTGTAGCCTGTCCTATGTTTGATTTTGTTTCATTTGTGTTGTGTTTATTTCACCATGGCTAAATGACACTTTTAACCCTTAATCGGTGGTCCACAAGCGTCATGGCATGTGTGCAAACATATTAAATCCGGATGAGAGACCGAATAACTCGGTGTCTGATCCAGATCCAAGATATTTTACACTCAGTCAACATTTTTACATTAAATAAGAATGATTATGATTTCTCTTCATAATCACATTTATTTTTGCATAAGATCTGATTTTGGTGTTTTTGTTTCAAGTTAGTTAATATCTGTCATGGGACAAAAGTGTTGAGGTTGAACAAATTGGCGGTGAATCCAGTCTTTGAGCTGGGAACCACTCTTTTAGACTTCTTTCCAGGAAAGTCTCCTGACAGACTTTTACTGGGAACCAGTCTCCTAGGCACTTCCTCTTTGACTGAAACATCCATTGGATGAGCAGAAAAAGAAATTTGTTAGATTAAATCAAGTGAAATCCTCACATTAATAAAATGCCAGGCAGAGGAAAGGGAAGGAAGAGGCAGTCTGTGGCCTCAGGCAGACAGCAAGTGCAAGAGAAGAGGAAAAGAACAGAAGAGGAGGAAGAAAACCAGGAGGAGGTTGAAGTGGTGTGTTTAGACTCAATGAAGGTCAACGAGGGAAAGACAGGGCAGAGAGGTGAGGCAGATGATTTTGGCAATTTTATAGATTTTGAGAGGCTTGTGGGGCATACAGAATTCACAAGCAGTGGGGCCAATTCCAATTTAAACAGCAATGGTCTGTTTGAAAAGGATAGTTTGCATGAGCATGCTGGCAACATGGAATTGTTAAGGTGTGGTGGGGATGGCATTTGTACTCATGTCCCTCAACAGCTCTGTGAAAAAATATGGCAGGGAAAATATATAAATTTAGCTTGTTTACTGAAGGGCAGCATTGAGCTTTCAGCTTTGTTTGAAACGGGTGGCTTGTTGAAGGTCAATGAAAAGGGTGAGATTGTCTCACAGGAGAAAGTTTGCAAGGACAAAATTTCATCAATTGAAAAATGGACAGATGCATTCATCATATTCATGAGTATATATCTGAGGAAATTTCCTCACAAATCACAGGAGCTGTTGAGTTACATGGCACTTATTCGTGAAGCAGCCAGTGCCAAGCCAGGCAATGGCTGGCAAATTTACGATGAACAGTTTAGACTCAGGCAGCAGGTCTTGCCAAGAGCATGGGACCAGATGCATTCAGAATTATGGCTTAAGGTGATGACTTTGTCCAGAACCCCTGCTACATTGTTGCCGACTGCAACGGCCAGCAACCCATCATCAGTTGCTGGGGCACGTTGTTTGGATTTCAATAAGGGAGCTTGTAGCTGGAGAAACTGCAAGTATTTTCACAGGTGCCTCTTTTGTGGGTCTCCTGATCATGGCAGAAATTTGTGCATGAAAGCTAGAAATTTTAATGCCCAACAAGCCAGCAATGGCAATGGTCTTTTTCGTGGCCCAAGAGGTAGGGGATCTGGACATTTGTCATTCAAAAGAAACTGATAGAAATAAAATATTCTTAAAGGCAAGGTCACCCATCAATATTAATGTCTTGGAAAAAGAATTAGAGGGATTTGACCCGAAAGAGGCAGACACCCTGGTACAGGGCTTTTCATCTGGTTTTTATTTACACTATTCAGGACCTAGAATTGCATATGAGTCAAATAACTTAAAATCCGTTAAGCAATTTCCAAATGTAGTTCAGAAAAAAATTGACAAAGAGTTATCAGAAGGTAGAATTGCAGGCCCATTTGAGGATCGACCTATATCGACCTTGAGGGTGTCACCCATAGGTTTAGTTCCAAAGAAGGAACCTGGTGAATACAGATTGATTCACCATTTGTCGTATCCAGCTGAACAGTCTGTTAATGACTTCATAGATCCAAAATTATGTTCGGTTCAATACACAGAATTTGACAAAGCAGTAGAAATGATACAGGACTTGGGCCGAGGTGCTCTGCTATTCAAGATGGATATTAAGAGTGCATTTCGACTTCTGCCAGTAAATCCTCATGATTTTGAGCTTTTAGGCTTTAAGTTCGAAGGAAAGTATTATTTTGACAAATGTTTACCATTTGGCTGTAGCATTTCTTGCAGCATTTTTGAAAAGTTTTCAACATTTCTAGAATTTGTGGTGCGTAGAGCATCCAATTCCAAACAATTATTGCATTATTTGGATGATTTTCTTGGTGGTGGTCGAAAGAATACAAATGAATGTCAGGTATTAATGGATAAATTTATCATGTGCATGAATAGTCTCAATATACCGCTCGCAGAGGAGAAAACGGAAGGTCCCACAGAAATTCTTTGTTTTTTAGGCCTTGAACTTGACACAATAAGAATGGTGGTTCGTATCCCTGGAGATAAGTTAGAGGAGCTTAGAAAAAAAATACAAAGCATGTTAGGAAGAATGAGAACTAATTTGAAGGAAATGCAGTCCCTGATTGGGTCCCTGAATTTTGCATGTAGAGCAGTTGCTCCGGGTCGGCCATTCTGTCGCAGGCTCATCAACTCCATACGGGGTCTAAGTAAACCCTACCACCATTTACGAGTCACTAAAGCAATAAAAGCTGACTTATACATTTGGCAAACATTTCTTAGAGACTACAATGGCATTTCACTATTCCATAACAGACAATGGGCATCAAATGATGAGTTACAATTATTTTCAGACAGTGCTGGGGGTGAAGATTTTGGCTTTGGAGTATACTATGTAGGTCATTGGGCTTTGGGTAAATGGCCACAAGATTGGCATACTGAAGGGTGGACCTCTGACATAACACTTTTGGAAATATTTCCCATATGGGTGGCCTTGCAACTATGGGGTGAAGACTTAAGGCGACAAAAAGTATGTTTCAATTGCGACAATAAGGCAGTAGTAGATATCATAAACAAAATGACTTCCAAAAATGATAAGGTTATGACTGTTCTTCGCCAGATCACATTAGCATGCATGAAGAACAGTTTGGTCATAAAAGCAAATCATGTTCCAGGTGTTGATAACGAAATTTGTGATTCATTGTCTCGATTTCAGATGGAGAGATTCAGTGCCTTAGCACCACAGGCAGATATGCACCCAACACCACTGCCTCAAAACATTTGGGACATATTCAAATAACTGCATTGAAACTACTAGACAAAAGTGTTGCAACAAACACAAAACATGTTTACTCGACAGCTCTGTCTGCCTTCAGTAAATTCAGAAAGAGTTGCTCACTTCAAGAAATCTGGCCCGCCCCGATTAGTCACCTTACCTTCTTTATTGCTAACTGTTTTGAGACAGGTTGTGCTGCTGCTACTATCACAACATATATGGCAGGCATAGGGTTTTATCATAAGATTAATGGGTGGATTGATCCATTAAATTCCTTTTTGATTAAAAAGTTGTTAGAAGGTTGCAGGAGGGCAAGACCACAGGCCGACACAAGGGCCCCTGTGACATTGAGGATTTTGGAAAAGATTTTGTCTGTTTTAGCACCCATTTGTTATTCTCATTTCGAGATGGCATTGTTCAAAGCTGCTTTTGTTCTAGCATATTATGGTCTTTTTAGAATAAGTGAACTTGTGTACACTAATAAGGCTGCACAACCTCTAACGGCCAATGACATATTAGTTGAGAGTAGTGGCAGTGCGGTATTGGTCACCATCAGGACGTCTAAAACTAACAGAAAACCAGTGACAATAAGAATACCAAAAGTACCACCACCACAATCCTGTCCAGTACAATTAATTTCGGAATACTTGAAAATGCGACCTCACTCTTCAGACATACTTTTTGTGCATAGTAATGGTTCACCTCTGACACGTTACCAATTCTCGGCTATATTAAAAAAAGCAATTATCACATTGGGCTTATCTGCAGGCACATTCAAAACGCACAGTTTTCGTATAGGCAGGGCAACTCAGCTGGCAACAGAAGGAGTCCCTGAGGATAGAATTAAAGTGATGGGCAGATGGAAGTCTGATGCATATAAAACTTATATCAGGAAGGGCAAACCATAATTCATTTTAAATTTTTCCAGAGATCTGGATATTTGGAGATTCTCTGGTAAAGAGGGCAGAGAAAGCAGCAAAGATATTTGGACCTCATCTAGGGCTGGAGACTAGGGGTTTCTGTATTCGGTGGCATGGGAGATCTGGAATGAAGTGGCATGGTTTACGGCCGACATTCCAGCTAAAGATGTTGGCAGGCGGCACCCCAGAATATGTGGTTCTACACTTAGGGGGTAACGATATTGTTCAAATTGATTTGTGTCAATTGAAATTATGGATCCTGGAAGATGTGAAGTTTATAGCTAGCATTTTGCCCCAAACTCACTTGGTATGGTTTGACATTATCCCTCGTCTACAATGGAGGGGGGCTACTGACGAACAGGCTAAGCAGTTAGATCTAAAACGCAAGAGGGTGAACAGGTTTGGCAGGCAGTCTGTTTGTGCTACAGGTAGGGGCCATTTCATCGCCACGAATATAAACCGACACACCCCTGGTTTCTATGCTTTGGATGGGGTCCACTTGTCTCTTGTCGGAGAAAAAATGTATCTACATATTTTAGGGCAGGCACTAGAAATCTTTACCAGTGACAGGACTGTGATACAATACACACAAAGTGACTAATTTTCATCATTCCAGAATTTTGGGGTGAAATCTTATTTAGATTTCATGTGGCGGAAAATTCTGGATGGCACACTCAGATACTGACCAGTGTAGCAACATAGAATTTCTGGATATGGTAGATAAGGCCAGATGTTAGGTGGAATTGATCTTTCCCTTGACCATGGGCACATTCCTGGGTAGGGAAAGTATCAATTTCAAAACAGTTAAAATTCAAATTTCTTATATCATAAATTAGGGGCCAGGGATAAGCCCGGAGCAGTGTCAGGACACTTGGTTTTTCCCGTGTATCCCCTAATATTTTGGCTTTCTACTTAGGCAGCAAGCATGGAATCTTTTGTCATCAGTGGCAGATGACGGCGGGATATAAGGTCACCATTGGCAGGTGACGGCGGCATAAATGCAGGCAATTGGTCACTTGGTGCAAGTGGCAGCAAAACTTAATTGTTACCGCTTGGAGGTGACGGCAGCCATAGAGGTCACCAGTTGCAGGTGACGGCAGCTTACAGTTCATAGCAACCACCAAGTGCTGGTGAAAATAATGCTTATCGCTGGTCAGTAGGTCCGGGTGTTTCTATCCAGAGTTTTTCCAATTCATTCCTAGTATGGCAAACCCTACAGGAGTGGAAGCACATTGTGATCTTATTCTCCACATTATAAATTATAGTTTCCATTGTAAGCTATGGTTAATGATGACTGTTAAAATGCAGATGAGTTGTTACTGTATATGCATGAACATTATATTGGGAAGTAATTTTGGCAGGAAATATATTTTAGAGTATCTGAATATATTATATGTGACGCAAAATTAAATGTAGTGAGCAGTATGTTGTTGTTTCTATCTTATGTCATGAAATAAAAGCGAATTTGTGAAGTTTTAATAAAGGCATTAGAAGCAGACGGAATTCTTCACATGTGCAAATTTTCATAACAGGCAAAGGGTTTACAGGATGTTACTCGAGGTCAGTGAGGGTGTTTACAATCATCAGAAATCACTCGTTTTATTTTAACCCTTATCATCCAAGGGCGACTGTTATTCAATATGCACATGGTTTTTAACAATCATAAACCAGGGTTGTGGGAAATTTGGACAATATTTCAAAATATATGAGCAGATGAGTTTTGTGTGTGTCAGCATAGTAAGTGTTAAGAAACTGAATGAACAAGAGAGTCGTCACGGGTGACAAATGCCCCCAAAGTGTTTGACACCGAAATGCATTTTGGCGGAAAAACAATACAATGTAATGCAGGTGTAACATGAAATTTTGATGCTGTTAAAAATGACACAGGAGTCAGTTCTTAACATTAGAAACAGAACCTTTGGATTATGATAGCTAAGAAAAGAGCCAAGCGTCAAAACTTAGTTAAAAAGGACCCTAAGTCATTCTCAACGTTAAAAAGGACCCTGGGTTGATTGTCAACGTTTAAGGTATAGGAGATATGCTCTGGACAAGCTTTTTGTATCTGGTAAGATATAGAAGATATGCTCCGGACTGTAAAATTGAGGTCAAAGGTCAAGGTCAAGGTCAGTGATCTGAAAATGGTACACGACTCTCCGACATCCCAAGATGAACTCACAAATCAAATTTGGAATCCGTAGCTGGTAAGGTATAGGAAAAATGCTCCGGACAAGCTTTGTGTAAAATCTAGGTCAAAGGTCAAGGTCACAGTGACCTGAAAATGGTACGCGACACACCGTCATCCCAAGATAAACTCACACATTAAATTTGGAATCCGTAGCTGGTAAGGTATAGGAGATATTCTCTGGACAACCTTTTTTGTAACATTGAGGTCGAAGGTCAAGGTCAAGGTCACAGTGACCTGAAAATGGTACGCGACACTCCGCCATCTGAAGGTGATCTCACACACCAAATTTGGAATCCGTATCTGGTAAGGTATAAGAGATATGCTCTGGACAAGCTTTTTGTAAAATCGGTCAAGGTCAAGGTCAAGGTTAAGGTCATAGTGACCTGGAAATGGTACATGACACTCCGCCATCCCAAGATGAACTCACACACCAAATTTGGAATCTGTAGCTGGTACGGTAAAGGAGATATGCTCCGGACAAGCTTTTTGTAAAATCGGTCAAAGGTCATGGTCAAGGTCACAGTGATCTGAAAATGGTACGAGACACTCCTCCATCCCAAGATGAACTCACACACCAAATTTGGAATCCTTAGCTGGTAAGGAATAGGAGATATACTCCGGACAAGCTTTTTGTAGCTGGTAAGGTATAAGCGGTTTTTAAAATCGAGGTCAAAGGTCAAGGTCAAGGTCACAGTGACCTGGAAATGGTACGCGACACTCCGCCATCCCAAGATGAACTCACACAGCAAATTTGGAATCTGTAGCTGGTAAGGTAAAGGAGATATGCTCCGGACAAGCTTTTTGTAAAATCGGTCAAAGGTCATGGTCAAGGTCACAGTGATCTGAAAATGATACGCAACACTCCTCCATCCCAAGATGAACTCACACACCAAATCTGGAATCCTTAGCTGGTAAGGTATAGGAGATATACTCCGGACAAGCTTTTTGTAGCTGGTAAGGCATAAGCTTTTTTTTAAAATCAAGGTCAAAGGTCATGGTCAAGGTCACAGTGACCTGGAAATGGTACGCGACACTCCGCCATCCCAAGATGAACTCACACAGCAAATTTGGAATATGTAGCTGGTAAGGTAAAGGAGATATGCTCCGGACAAGCTTTTTGTAAAATCAAGGTCAAAGGTCAAGGTCAAGGTCACAGTGACATGAAAATGGTACGCGACACTCCCCCATCCCAAGATGAACTCACACACCAAATTTGGTATCCGTAGCTGATGTGACAAAGGAAATATACTCCGGACAAAATGTACACACACCCACACACCCACCCACCCACCCACACACCCACCCACCCACCCACACACCCACACACACACACACCCACACACGCACGGTGCGATCACTATATGCCGCCAAAGCCTAGCTTTGGGGGCATAAAAAGGAGTTTAATGCCGTATTTTGTTCCAAGATAAGTGCAGGTTAGGTTTGACTAGTACTACTTCATGCAGTTGTACCCTTAACACTGTAAATTGAGTATTTTTTATGATACATCGAAAATTACGACAGATAAGTCATTGACGACCTGTGAGGTGAAAATACAATAACTCGGAACATCTGATAATTCGGATCTTATATGTGGTCCGGCAAGCATCCGAGTTATTGCAATTAGACTGTACAAGTGAATGCCAACCCTCTTGAGTTATTGTGACAAAATCAGTATTTTAAATGGGCTGTAATCTCTACGAGATTGTAACTCTTATGATGGTCAACAACTATGTGAAATTGGACTGGGACAGTTGTACTACTGTTGATACTATTTCAAACTACAGAATGTACCAATACCAAAACATCCTATGTACAAATGCCGTTGTAAATGTAATGAATAATCATGTCATTATATCTTTCATGAATATTTATACACCAGGGAAAGGTCTAACACTATGGACCAATCAGTGGTAATCTTTGCAAACAGTTTCAGACTCCCATCAAAATCCAAATTGTCTGACAACTGCATAATTGTGACTTTGAAAAGAAAACATTGCTTTCAGAATATACAAAAAGGCAATCTTACAAATGCCCACAATGATGAAAACAGGTTTGCACTGAGCCCTTCAATATTTGATGAACATAAGATGACAAATGTTTCACAGAGATTCCCATACCACTTCTCCATTTGTAAGAACAAGTCTGACTTTGTCCTCCTCCACTGATGCTGCTAATACCTCCACCATTGGTACAGGGCTTACACCTTCTGTAATCACATTGAAACAAGAACATGAATAAACCACTGTACAGTGATACCTCCACCATTGGTACAGGGCTTAAATTCATCTTTTTAAAACGACAAAAAAAACTCGCTAAAGCTCATTTTTTATTGTTTTAAAAAGACTCATTTAATAAATCCAATAATCAAGAACACTCATGCAAGATCTTCTATATATTCATGAAATACATAAACATGTAACACATTACTATTATCACTTTAAATTTCATTATGTCAGATTTTATATCAATATTTCATTCTTTAATGGGTTTTTTTCAACCAAAGTTTCAAGAGTATGAAAATGTGACAGGTCACTATCTTGAGCCCTATATAATTTCAAGCCAGATTTCCCCGTGCTTGAATTCATGGCTGAGACAAAAATTACACAGCCAAACAATGACATGTATATTATTTAAATATGAAACCTTAAATTTTATAATAGAATGGTAACGTTTTAGCATACTCAGACTTTGTGAATGAAATTTATTAATGTAATTTATTAACTTGCAAAAATCAAACCCAGATTTCTGCATCCAGCAAAATGTGATCAGAGGATATACTGAGGTTATTTGGTGTCTTAAATGGATTCAGATTGTTTGCAAAGATCTTCAAAAGTACACACTCAAGGAGCAAAGGCATAAAAAGGCCAGATTATCAAATACATGTTTATGTAAGGGGTTAAAGCTTAGAAAGCTAGTGGCTAAGTATTGACTGCCTATGTAACAGTTTCAATCTAGATGAAATGTCAAGCTATTTTGCATGTCATCTGAACCAAAACTGACACTCTAATTGCATATTTGAAGAGATATGGAAGAAAAATTGTGACAATATTTACAGATGACAATTACAAAGAATGCAAAGAGGTCCAAAGAGGACTAACCGAAGTTTCCAGTTTGAAGCAGTTTCCAGTACAGAAGTTCTGATTAAGAATTCTCTGATATACAAATAATCTGGGTTACCGAAACAATCTTAAACTACCTTTCTGTAACTGTTTGGTTGTCCAGTCGCTGAGGTAGTCTGGTAAAACTCTGGCAAATACCCCTGGAAAATACAAATAATACATGCTGCAATTACCTGGGATTTACAAGTGGTATAAATTTGATTACACCAAATGTAAAGGAGCTATAGACATTTTGCTGTCCCTGACTCAGTTCAAAGTATATCAACAGTATCCATATATCTGCTGACAAAAGAACAGATACATTCAGGCATAAGAAGAGGGGACTTCTACATAGCAAATGTTCGACTCCTTCCATATTTTTGCCATAATTCGTTGTCAAGAGTAATGGCATCTTGGTTTACAATAAGTGTGAAAAAGACATTCATCATCAAAACATATTAAACATGTGAACAAAAGAAGGTTCAAAACTTTTCAATATGCACTTTTTCTGATTATACTATTTCTGCATTGTATTGGTATTTTAGAATTTTATTGATTAATTAATTGGCATAAAAACTCCAATTGTTGATACATCAGTTTTGTTTCAATGGCAACCCTACAAGGCTTGAATGGTGCTTTATTGTATCACACTTAACCCTTTCCCTCATATAAACATGTTTTCACGCATTTGCAAACAGAGTAGACCCAGCTCAGACGGCTCCTAGAGGAGCCGTCTGATCAGGGTCTGCTCTGTTTACTAATAGAATTTGGTAAATCTGTTTATATAAAATAAGAAAATTTATTGCCATAGTAAATAGTAGAGAATCAAATACGTTGAAATATTAGCAAACATAGCAGAATCTGATCAGACACCTCCTAAAGAGCTTACTGATCTGGGTCAACTCTATTTGTATAGGTGTGAAAGAATGGGTTACAGAGTAAGGGTGTAATCTGAAATTTTACTTTTGCTTATGCACACATCAAAACAGTTACCTGTTTCTGGATAAACTTGATAAACTTTTGTTCCATTTTCTTTTCCTGAAACACATAAAGCATTTTGTGATGTTTCAAACTTAATAGAACATCAATACATTAATTATCATCATAAATATTCATAACTTGAATCATAAAAACACTGTAAATAAGAGAAGCATTTGAGCCTAGATGTATGAGCTTGCTGTTACGTATCTAACAAATCGAATACAAGCTCAGCTGTCTAAAAACTGTAGAATCAGATCTATAAAATTCCTTAAGTAAACAGGGTAAACACTGGTCAGACAACTCCTACATGAGCTTTCTGATGCAGATCTGTGTACTCTGTTTGCAAAGGTGTTAACTCTTTCGCTGCCAATGCAGGATCTGTGATTACCTATGCAAACAGTTTGGATCCAGATGAGACGCCGAGTAACTCGGCGTCTCATCAGGATCCAAACTGTTTGTTACTGTTATTATTTTATGAAATCAAAGAAAAAAAATGAAAACTAAAAATTGTAGCAGACGACAAAGTTTGCAGACGACAAATGTTGGCAGCGAAAGGGTTAAAAGGTGTTTCTAGGAGGGGAAGGGTTAAACAAAACATTCAGATTAATAAAGCAGAACACTGTTGCAACAGCATAGCAAAGAATAAACTACAACTTTAAACTCTTTCGCTGCCAAATTTTGTCATCTGCAAACTTTTTTGTCTGCCACAATTTTCATTTGTTTTTATTTTTCTTCATTGTTGTTTCAAAAATAGTCACAGTAACAAACAGTTTGGATCCTGATGAGACGCCGAGTTACTCATCTGGGTCCAAACTGTTTGCATAGGTAATCACAGCTGCGACATTGGCAGTGAAAGAGTTCTGCCTAAAGATAATGTTGGTCAAATTGATATACGAAATAAAATATGTTTATACTAATGAATACAACCACTTAGTTGTATACTTTGAATTTTTCAAAAAAGGACAATAATTCCAGTAAAAGTAGTTGTATCCAAATGAAAATTGCTGGTGCACAGGTTCCAATAATAGGACGGAAAACAAAAAACTTTTAACAAAATAACTCTTTTGGCACAAAACTGGATGTCAGGGAAGAAGGTGCAACAAATTGTGGCTATGGCCCGACAGATGGATGAACCCTGTAACTTCTTTACAGCGAAAGCTGAAAACAAAACTAGAATGGGATACACTAGGTATTGTTACCTCTGTGTGCAAGGCCTATCGCAAGCTCACTGCCAAGAAAACCTCCACCTATCACAGCTACAGAGTCGGATTTCTCTGCCAACTCGATCACCCTTACAGAGTCCTCATACTGCAGAGAAACATCATTTAAATTGTATTCAAATTGTAATTAATGACACCATTTTCCTGATGAACACTCATGTAAGAAATATTGACACCATGATTATCAGTAAGATGAACTTTTCAAATGGCATTATGATCAAGAACTATGGCAGAAACTGTAAACTCACACCTGTATCATTTCATAAGCAAACAGAGCACTTTTATTAGATGGTTCCTGTAGGAGCCATCTGGTCTGGGTTTAATCTGTTTGCTAAGGTGTTCAAAGGCATCTCTATCAGGTACAGGGTAAGCCTCAAGCCTCATTTTACAAATGCACCAGTATTATGTATCAATCTCTTTTAACCCTTTCCTCCATGAATATTCATGTAAGAAATAGTGACACCATGAATATTAATTAGATTAATGTGTTTTAAATAGCTCATGGACACATGTATTTTTGGCCGAGGCAGAAACTGTAGAATCATACCGTAATCATAAGCAAACAGAGCAGACCCTATAGGAGCTGTCTGATCTGGGTCTACTCTGTTTGCGAAGGCATAGAAAGGTGTATTTATGAAGTATTTATGGGTCTATTCTAGTTTGCAAATGCGTGAAAACATGTTTATATGAAGAAAAGGGTCAAGACTCATAGGCATCCTGCATATTTAGTAGTTTCATATTTATAATGGTATATGAACACAAGATTGTTTTGCCATGGCAGGAAATGAAGAATCAAATCTATATATCATAAGCAAACAGAGCATACCCTTATATGATAATCACAAGCAAACAGAGCAGACCATTACCAGGAGGATCCTACAGGGCCAATCTGATATGGGTGTACTCTATGTGCAAACAGTACATCACTGACATCCTACAGGGCCAATCTGATATGGGTGTACTCTGTGTGCAAACAGTACATCACTGACAGTACTGACACTAACATTTTGAACGCTGACATCATTCAGTATGATACGCTTAAAATTTTCTACTGCATTCATAATGACAAAAAGTGAAGACCCTAATCAGACAGCTCTTCTTGGAGGCCTCTAATATGGGGCTACACTGTTTGCAAGTGCCAGTATATGTGTTCCCTGCATTTAACCCTTCGCTTGCTATTCACGTCAATATACCTACCTGTAAATAGTGAAGACCCAGATGAGACAGCTCCTGCAGGAGCTGTCTCATCAGGGTCTGCACTATTTACAAGTTGATTATGCAACCAGTGCACTCCACAGCAGTGATTGCACAGCGAAATATTTGTACACTGTGAAGATATATGTAATTATACAACAGGGCATGGGTAAAGAAGGAGAAATGTATTTTAAAATTCAGCAAGCGAAGGGTTAATGGTTAATATCACTCCAATCTGTAAAATCAACAATGAAATCACAATAGGCCCCTGGTTCTAAGCATCTTATGTAACTGCCCTACTCATTGTAGAGTCAACAAGCTGATTATACAACCATGATCCAGCTTAACCCTTTTCATTCCTAACATTTATATATGAACTGATCACTTCACGGGGCATATTGTTTTCGCTCTGTCTGTCTGTTGGTTGGCGATAATTTTGTAGCCATTGCATATACAGACTTTGCAATTAATGGAAATTGAAAGATGTTCCTTTAGTTTCTAAAATAGCTACAATAATCCACCTTCCATATTTCATTATAAGTATTTTGTCCATGAATATTCAGTAGGTATTGAAATTTGGAATAACTATAGAACAAGGAAAATGCATTGTTTTTAACAGAAAAGAAAAAAAGTCACTTTCAGAATTGTTGGAGTCAAAAATATTTTGCAGATGACAACAGAAGTGAAATTTTTCCCAACTTTCAAATTTCAATCAATGCACATAAATTATTGATAGTGCCATCTATTCAACTACTATACATACATTTCTAAATAGCATTGTTCTGTCTTTCACATCTTGGCTAGCTGTCTCAAACACTTCCAAATTCTTTGGTTTTCCACCTGGGAATAAATAAAGCAAAAGTATTAACCCTTCGCTTGCTATTCGCGTCAATATACCTACCTGTAAATAGTGCAGACCCAGATGAGACAGCTCCTGCAGGAGCTGTCTCATCAGGGTCTGCACTATTTACAAGTTGATTGTGCAACCGGTGCACTCCACAGCAGTGATTGCACAGCGAAATACTTGTACACAGTGAAGATATATGTAATTATACAACAGGGCATGGGTAAAGAAGGAGAAATGTATTTTAAAATTCAGCAAGCGAAGGGTTAAAAGAATGTTAACTCTTTCCCAAATAATGACACCTTTTGATACCTCTGTAAAAGTCACTATTTGAAACCCTTGTGATAAACAGGGCATTTTCTCCATGGGAGCAAATGCTCTACCTATCACAAAGGTTTCAAAACAACACCATTCCAATTGTTTCTTTTTTTCTAGTAAATGCTCCATTTCAGTAGGTTTATTCAAAGAGGTTGGACCTAAAAATAGCCTACGAGGGAAACACTTATAATCCCAATGTATCTTCCAATTTCTTTTTAACTTTCATCTCACAACATAATGCCTCAAACAGGCATGTTAACCTATATTTATGACCTTTGACCATGACCATGACATGGCAACAAATCAGAAATCCTTGTCTAGTTCCAGCCGATCTGACCTTCGATATACCTGGTGGACAGAATAAGAATACATGAATGAATAGATCCAACAAACAAGAGCCAACACTCGTCTGATTTGATGCATGTCAAGCTAAATTGAACATTTTTGAAAAATATAAAGGGCCATAACTCCAAACTTTTGAAATCTACTGACCTATGAAGTTTCATGTTGATACCTCTTATACTGTTTGAGTAATGAGCTACATTAAAGTTTTTGCAGGCCGCCGACAACGCCTACGACAACGCCTACGACCCAGACAAAACTTCTTACACACATCTTAACAGGTGAAACAGATTGAATACCCACACTGTGGCTGCTATCATGGGGCCGCCATATATTTTTAATGACATAGTCTTAAATATAGATGAGGCAGGAGTGGTTTAGCGGACACCCCTCAGGATTCGGTTTGATTACAGAATAATACAGATCTGATTCTATGGTTTCAGACGTTTTTGCAAACAGAGAAGACCAACATCAGATTGCTCACGCAGGATCTGTCTGATAAGGGTTGGCTCTGTTTGCTTGTGAAATTTTAATATGTGCCATTATTTCTTACAGGAATATCCATTAAGTACAAAAGTACTCCTTTTATTTACAGTCAGTGTTACCTACCTGTGGCAATCAGGCATTTGTCATAGCCAATTTTTCGTCCATCATCTAGTGTCACTGTCCTATTAAATGGATCTATTCTAATGACCTGCAAAAAAAATAAAATTACAAATTTTAAGTATTCAGACATCCCATCTCCTCTCTTCATAGATTTGTAAAGTTGAACAAGGCAATTTGACACCATCTTGATAACTTTAAATTAGACTGACATTGTAGCTAATAATGTAGACTCTGATCAAACTGTTCCTAAGTTTGTCATTTCTTGAATACTTAGGGTAAATTGGACAACTAATATAAGTAGATTTGGAATGTTTATATCAAAGGCTTAACCCTTTCCCTCATATAAACGTGTTTCCACGCATCTGCAAACAGAGTAGACCCAAATCAGACAACTCCTAGAGGAGCCGTCTGATCAGGGTCTCCTCTGTTTGCTAATATAATTTGATAGATCTGTTTCTTTGCTTTCTAAATGGTCTACAATGTTCCATCTTCCATATTTCTTTATAACTATTTGGTTAATGAATATTCAGTAGGTATTGAAATTTGGCCTAAATACAGAACAGGGAAAGGGTTAATGCAAAGCTTGTGTAATTACAATCAATGGGATGCAGGCATGATGACATTTGCAATCAGTCTGGATCCAGATGAGACACGGAGTAAGCTTATCTTTTTCCATTTCTCCGCACAAAACTATGTTGTGGTACGGTAAAACCTGTTTATTACAATGACCATCAAAAATAAGTCTGATTTTGTGTTTTTAAAACAGGTGGCAGCTTAATGCAGAATGAAAGTTATGCAGAAAGCTCCTCTAGGAGCTTTCTGCATTACTTTCATCCTGCATTAAGCAACCACCTGCTCTTATAGACCACATGTTTATTCATTACATGGTCACTATAGACAGGTTGTACTGTAGTTAAAGCATAAGGTTTGGTTGAGAAATAAGAACCATGCCAATGAAACACTCCTCTTGTCTAGAGATCAGTCCAATAGACAAACAGTCTGCATCCTGAGGTGACATTGATTTATTTGTTCTCATCTGGATTCAAATGTAAGAATAAGATATCATGAAAACGCTCATGAGAAACTTAATAAACTTACTTCTTTTCCCGATAACAGGCCTAGACCACCATTTTCTAAGAATGGCAACTTCTTTGGCTCCATGTACAACCCCTCCATCTGGTAAACACTGAAACAAAGTACAGTTAAGAATCATCACTAAGAAATTCTAGGATGGAGGAATTTATGTCTTTGTAGGCAGGTGGCTACTTAATGCAGGGTGAAAGTCATGCAGAAAGCTTTTAGAGGAGCTTTCTGCATGAATTTCACCCAGCATTAAGCTGCCACTTGTGTGAAACATCAATAATGGTATGTATTTGTGTGATCGTAGTATTGAGTTTTACGTGTTATTTAACCCTTTACTCCATGAACCTCCATGTCCAAAATAATGGCTGTATGAATATTAATCAGCTAATTATTTATAATAGCATCATGAACAAGGAAATGTTTTATACCATGAAACAACTGTAGAATCTAATATCATTTCATAAGCAAACCGAGCAGAACCTGATCAGATGGCTCCTGAAAATGTTTTAATTAATGCATCTTATCCAGAGCTCTGCATATACATGGAGTAAAGGGTTAATGCATATCAATTTATGATAATAATGACTTTATGAATAGTAATTGGCTGATATTTTTTTTATCACAGCATATAAATGCAGGCACATTCAGGTATGCAGGTATATGGCAGAAACTGAAGAATCAGATTTATATTATACAGTAAAACCTCTCTATAACGGCCACTAAATTACATCAAGTATTTTGTGTTAAAGGCAGGTGGCTGCTTAAAGCAAGGTGAAAGTAAAACAGAACGCTCCTATAGGAGCGTTCTGTTTTACTTTCACCTTGCTTTAAGCAGCCACCTGCCATAAATACCAACTAATTAACACAATTTAGTGGCGGTTATAGAGAGATTTTACTGTACTGTAACCTAATAGAGCAGACCTAGATCAGACAGCTCATACAGCAGCTGACTTTGGTCTACTCTTGTTTGCAAATTTGTAAATATTGATTACCTTTACTCTATAAATATGACTTTTTACACCTTTGCAAACTGTGTTCATGATGTCATTATTTCTTACATGAGTAAGATGGAGTACATGATTATGCTATGACTGTAAGTAATGAGAGTACATACGAGTTGATCTTGCCTCTACCGCTGGTGTATGAATGTTTCTTGTATAACTCGCGATTCTCATCAAAGAAGAACTCCTTGGACAGGATTGGGCGATAGTATGGGGAATGTTTCTCATTTGTGATCATCAGCACCTGGCAACATACAAATAATAAATGTTCTGAACATGGCAAAACATAACAGTGGTAGTACCAAAAGATATGAAATAGATCGACAAAACAAAGAGCAGGGCTCTAGCAAGAGGGCAATTTGGGAGAAAAAGTCTCCCCACCCCTGCTGACTTCTCCCTGTTTTGAGCTGAGGGAGAAGTTTTATTATATAGAAAATATAGGGAGATACAAAATCAGAACCAAACTTCTCCTGCAATATCACTAAACTTCTCCCTAATGGAGAACTCCAACTTGAGCCCTGAAAGAGCTTATCGAATTTAAAAATCTGATTCTACAGTTCCTGTCTTTGTTAAAATATTTTCTTGCTTATAATGCCATTATGAAATACAGTTAATTAATATTCATAGTCATTATTTCTTATTCATCAGGTACAGGGTTAACATTTTCGCTGCCAAATTTTGTCGTCTGCAAACTTTGTCGTCTGCTGCAATTTTCCATTTTTATTCATTTTAGTTGTGAATCCAACAACAGTACAGGACCTTATTAAAGGAGTTCTCTGATCTAGGTCAACAATGTTTGCAATGTCCCTTTTTAACTCATTCCCTCTAAGACCCAACCTCTTTGAATAAATCTACCGACAAGGAGCATTTAGTTGAGAAAAGGAAATTGTTAGAATTGTGTAGTTTTGAAACCATTGTGATAAATAGGGTTAAGGACAATAAGATCAAATGGTATAAATAAGTTAATTGCAAATACATCCATTTGTTCAAAATTTGTCCACTGGCCAGTGGGATGCCCATATTTAACCCTTTACTCCATAAATACCCCTTTCTATGCTTTTGCAAACAGAGTAGACCCAGATCAGATAGCTCCTATAAGAGTTGTCTGATCAGGGTCTGCTCTGTTTGCCTATGGAATAATATAGATGTGATTCTTTAGATTCTGCTTTGGAAAACAAATCATGTGTTAATATGCCAATTAAATAATTAATCTAATTAATATTCATGAAGTCATTATTTCTTACATGATTATTAATGGGGTAAAGGGTTAAAAGGATTTAAAGCTACATAGAGTTACCTACCTTTGCTCTGATGTCATTGGTCTTGATGGCTTTGAAGGCCTCCAGGGAGGCAGTGCCACCTCCTATCAGAATATATGGGACATGTGCTGGCAGCTCCGGAACCTTGGACCAGTCTATCTCTGTAATACATGTATATAAATACTAGTGTAATATATGCATTTGTGATTTACACTGCCTGGGTGCAAACTGCTGCTTTATTTAACCCCATTTACTTGATAAAAGGCACTTATTGACTCCTTTACATACGAAGCAGAACCAGATCAGGTGACTTCAGTGTCTGCTCTAATGGCTTATGGAACTAAAACACTAACCAAGTCAGGAAGGGCCCCATAATGCCGTCTGAGGAGTTAATGAGCCAGAAGGGAAATTGCTTTGCAGTGCTTCATAACTTTTACCTGTCCCCAATTCTTTGTATCGTCACTGCAGCCAACTATTTCCTGGTGGTATCCAGTATAAATTGTTCAACTTAGAGAGCAGACAAGATTGACTTTGTCCTTTTTTTGTTATTCATGGGTCATAATTCGAAGTGCCTAGATTGATCTTGCTGGATATCAAACTACATGTATGACCTAGATTTTATACCTTCACATATTTTCAGTAAGTTTGGGGAAAATCTGATGGAAAAGGTTTGTGCTAGTATGGTGAAAGTCTGATGGAAACTGTTTGTGGTGAAATATACAGCAAAACCTCTCCTACATGGGATCATTCTAATAAATCATAGGTATACCTCTCTAATGCAATCACCTAAGAGAGGTCTAAGTTTGGGTTGTAGAGGCAGAGGATAGCTAAATGCAACATGAATTTCATCCTGCATTAGGCAATCACTTGACCTTAGAGACACATATATTTATTTACTGAAAGGTCACTTCAGGTAGGTTTCACTGTATACTCCTGTTACCTGTAGCTCTGGTGTGAGACTAGTGTATGTTTGAATTATGATTGAAGGCTTCTTCAATCTAAATATTAAAGCTCCAATGATACTGCCTGATAATTAAAGTAACTGTTAAAAAATTGTCATCTGCCAAGTTTATCAACATTTTGTTTTCTTCATTATCTCTTCAAACTACACAGTCAAATTCTTCCTGAGGTCCCAAGTTAATAATTGCTTCCTCTTGATCAAATTGTTGGTATACATAATCACAAATTCATTGAGGTACAGTACTCCATGAACAGAAATGCATTTCAATGCCTTGGCAACCGAGTAGACCAATATGAGATTGCTCCTGTAGGAGTTGTCTCTATCAAGGTTACTCTGTTTGATTGTGTAATTATAAAGGTCCGATTGTACAGTATTTACCAGGGCCAAATCTTTTCTGGTCCATATGCTGTTATAAATATTAATATTCACATAAAGTAAAGGATTAACGAATGAGTGAGATAGATATGGATGCAATATTTCTTTGCAATCATTTAATAGCGATCCTGTCTAAAACACATTCCCTAATATTTTCTAACCATACAGGGTCAAATCTATAACATTCTGAAACATTCTGTGACACGAAAATAAAGCAATTTGTCAAGTATGTTTGGTTCTGAGCTTCTACTTTACTGGTAGAGTTAGGTACCAACCAATCACCTGAAAATAGTATTAGACAGACCTCAACCCTTTCCTCCATAAATACGCCTTTCTACGCCTCTGTAAAAGTAACTTCTTGAGACCATTGTAATAAATAGAGCATTTGCTCCTATGGAGCAAATGCTCTTTTTATCACAATGGTTCAAAAACTACAATTTCTAAAATGTTCCTTTTCTCTTGTAAATGCTCCTTTTTGGCAGATTTAATAAAAGAGGTAGGATCTAAAAATAGCATATGAGATAATGGGTTAAAATAGATTTTTATACATGTATACACAGACAAAGTCTGGAGTTTTATCAATCTATCAGACATTATTGTAAATGCAATGTGATAATGAAACTGTAAAAGCTAACAGATAAATAAACGGGTACTCAGTTTACAAAATGAACCAAAAAAGGTAAACCTTTCTCTTCTTTTTCCTCTTTGTCTGTATCTTTGTCGCTTTCATTTTTTGTTTTAGCCTCAGCATTTCCTTCAGGGTTTTCAGTTTTCTCAGCTGTCTCTTCCTCTGAGGCAAGTAGAACATCAGGTCTGGTCAATAGCTGCAGTGTAATCAAACATATTAACAAGAAATTCTAAGAAAGAAGTGTTGCTGTTAATTCATTTTATACAGTGATTTTGTTAACGGCTGATTTGGCAGATGTACGAACCATAAAGTTATTTTGAAGGACAAGATTTTTCAGGATCAAAATACAAGAGAAAACCTTTACCATCACAGAAGATGGGGACATAAAAAACCCACAGCATTGTGTGTTGAGTTCCGGAATTCTGTTATGGTCTGATTCAATTTCAAAATACAGCAACCATACATATCACTTCGAGATAACAGAGGTTTTGAGTCATCCAATTTCTAATCTGGATACTGTCTCAGCTTAATGCAGGCCTAAAGTAATGCTGAAAGCTACTCAAGGAGTTTTCAGCATTACTTTAGACCTGCATTAAGCTGTTACATGTGTTTCTAGATAATTATGCTTAGTAATATATTTTAAAACAATTTTTTATTGTAAAATTTGTAAGGAACAAACTTTTACTTTGAATTATCCAGGAGTACAAATGATCTGAGTTCAAGATATCGAAGTTCAACTGTATAAGCTCTATATCTGTAATTTCACTACATAAATACAGTGCAACCTCTCTATAACAGTCACTAAATTGTGTTAATTAGTTGGTATCTAGGACAGGTGGGAGCGTTCTGTTTTACTTTCACCTTGCTTTAAGCAGTCACCTGCCTACAACACAAATTACTTGATGTAATTTAGTGGGAGTTATAGAGAGGTTGTACTGTACAATCTGAACATCAAACAGTTTGGATTTTGATAGATATACTGTAAAACAGGTTTTATTAGCGACAATATATATTTCGCGCTAATTCGCGAATGCGTTGCCTCGCGAATTCAATATTTTCGCTTATAAATCAGTAACAAGTATAAACTGGAGTAATGTCCGAAATTGGTATATCCGGAATATGGTAAGTTTTATCACGTAGTCGTCCATGTGATTTCTGCATTAATTCAATTCTTCGTTCAACACAAATGTTGAATGAAGTGTATTGCTTCGATAAAAAGTTTGTTTAGTAAACAAAAAAGTGTTTAAATAAAAACTACAGACCAGAAAATGGAAGAATGTTTCTCTTCTTCATTGATCTCTGTGCAAAGGGGAGTAACTCTTATATACATGTATACATGTACGGCAAGTGATAAATTACATGTACAATTACGGACTTTTGAAACAGGTTTGACTCTATGTGTTCGTGAAAAACAGTTCACTCATTTTGACTACTGAATACCGGCTTATCCCAAGCCGCGTTTAACAGATCAACACGTATACACAAACTTGTCAATTTGTTTTCACACGTTTATCATCCTATTCCAAGAACCTTTAGCCTCATAATGGACAACTCGTGATAACCATTTCATTTGCAGACAGTTTCGATCCAAATAAGACCCCGAGGTTATCAAAGTGTAGTAACTTTGTGGCTTACATTTCCACCATTTCATCAGTAGACCGGTGTGTCACGCTGTGCCATGCATCAAAGATTTGGGTAAAGTTCTCAAAACAATTACAAATTTGAATACTGGTAAATACAGGCCTGAACAAATTCTATAAAAGCCCTAGACTTTGTTCACAATTATCGATTGATAACCCCTAAATTGCCGACGGCAGTTACATACAGAAATTTATTCTTTGCCCTTTTTACAGCATTCGGCAGCGTTTTATACGGTTCTATTTCCGTTATGTTAATTTAGCGAGATGGACGCCGTAGCGAAATCATCATGACGCGAATTAATACAAAATCACATTTACGCGAAATAATCATGACGCGAATATAACCTGTTTTACAGTAAAGTTAAGCAAAAATACAATCTGAACATCAAGCATTTTGAAACCCAATGAGATGCCACTTTCTCAAATCTGGCTCTAAAAATGCAATTTGAACAAAAAACAAGAGTACCGCATACGGTACATAATACGCCCACTTGCAAACTTTCTCTGATTCAACATGCCTTATAAGTGTTGACATTTTCTAATCTGTGCTTCAGATCTTGATTTCCATATTAAGGTGATACTATTTTTTAAAAAAATGAAGTGAATATCTTATTAAATAAAAAAGTTACAGCTAATCCTCATTTTTGCAGATTTTTGTAAAGTGCAATGGCCATAACTCTGTAAAGACAAACTGAATGAATCTCAAAATAAACTCAGCTTCAATTTTTGTTGCTTAAAACATTTGTGTTAAGTTTCATTTATATCATTTTAATAGTTTTCCAAGAAAACAACAGACAAACTAAAAGTTGACCAACAAACAAAGCAACGAACACACAAAGTTCAAGGACCATAACTTTAGAATAAAATGACATATCAAAACCCCCACAATATATGTGAAAATTCACACTA
Source organism: Azorinus chamasolen (assembly GCA_963576725.1). Classification (NCBI taxonomy): domain Eukaryota; kingdom Metazoa; phylum Mollusca; class Bivalvia; order Cardiida; family Solecurtidae; genus Azorinus; species Azorinus chamasolen. The sequence goes on from OY755242.1 coordinate 22,829,372, forward strand.
AGGTTTAACCATATAAAAAAATTGAAGTAAATATCATTTCAAATGAAAAAGTTATGGCCATCCTCATATTTGCATAGATTTGCATTATTTTTTTTTAAACGCAAGGGCCATAACTCCAAAACAACAAATCAAATGATCCTCAGAATCGACTTAGCTTCAGGTCTTGATGCATTAAACATGTGTATGAAGTTTCATTAATATCTGTCGGACAGTTTTGCCAGAAAACAGCGTACAAACTATTTGCATATATTTGCATTTTTTTTTAAGTTAAAGGGCAATAACTCCGAAACGAAAAATCAAACAAACCTCAAAATCGACTCAGCATCAGATCTTGATGCCTTAAACATTTTTGTGAAGTTGCATTAATATCTCTCAAATAGTTTTCCCAGAAAACAGCGGACAAACTATTTGCATTATTTTTTAAGGACAAGGGCCATAACTCTGAAACGAAAAATCAAATGATCCTCAGAATCAATTCAGTTTCAGGTCTTGATGCATTAAACATTTGTGTGAAATTTCATTAATATCTCTCAAATAGTTTTCCCAGAAAACAGCGGACAAACTATTTGCATGTTTTTTAAGGACAAGGGTCATAACTCTGAAATGAAAAATCAAATGAACCTCAGAATCAACTCAGCTTCAGATCTTGATGCATTAAACATTTGTGTGAAGTTTCATTAATATCTGTCCCAGAAAACAGCCGACAAACTATTTGCATGTACATGTAAGGACAAGGGCCATAACTCTGAAATGAAAAATCAAATGAACCTCAGAATCAACTCAGCTTCAGATCTTGATGCATTAAACATTTGTGTGAAGTTTCATTAATATCTCTCAAATAGTTTTCCCAGAAAACAGCGGACAGACTATTTGCATGTATTTGCATTATTTTTTAAGTAAAAGGGCCATAACTCCGAAACAACAAATCAAATGAACCTCAGAATCGACTCAGCTTCAGACCTTGCTGCATTACATATTTGTGTGAAGTTTCATTAATATCTCTCACATAGTTTCCCCAGAAAACAGTGGACAAACTATTTGCATATTTTTTAAGGACAAGGGCCATAACTCTAAAACGACAAATCAAATGAACCTCAAATTCAAATCAGCTTCAGATCTTGATGCATTAAACATTTGTGTGAAGTTTCATTAATATCTCTCAAATAGTTTTCCCAGAAAACAGCGGACAAACCATTTTCTTGTATTTGCATTATTTTTTAAGTAAAAGGGCCATAACTCCGAAACGACAAATCAAATGAACCTCAGAATTGACTCAGCTTCAGATCTTGATGCATTAAACATTTGTGTGAAGTTTCATTAATATCTCTCAAATAGTTTTCCCAGAAAACAGCGGACAAACTATTTTCATATTTTTTAAGGACAAGGGCCATAACTCTAAAATGAAAAATCAAATGAACCTCAGAATCAACTCAGCTTCAGATCTTGATGCATTTAACATTTGTGTGAAGTTTCATTAATATCTGTCAAATAGTTTTCCCAGAAAACAGCGGACAAACAAAATGTTGACGGACGGACGAACAAACGGACGGACAGGGCCACAATATACGACCACCTTTATTAGATGGGCGTATAACTAGAAAATTGTGTCTCTAAGACACAGCGATGCCCCTGTGGTGGTTCTTGCCTAGCTGCACGTAAAATTCCTAAGTCATTTGACCTTGACCTTGAACTTGCGGGCAGCATGGGCTGGGGGCGTAATGAAAGTATGGATGGTGTTTAATGTGTATATGCAATTCCATGCCAATAGCTATAGTGGTTAGTGAGATATAAGACGATGAAAAAACTGACATGAACTGCATGTACAATTCCCAAATCATTCGACCTTGACCTTTCGCTTGTGGGTAGCATGGGCTGGATGCATAATGAAAGAATGGATGGTGTTTAATGTGTATATGCAATTCCATGACAATAGCAATAGCGGTCAGTGAGATATAAGACATTGAAAAAACTGTGACAACCAACTGTACACAAAAGTGTGATACTATTGTCAACGGGGGCATAAAAAAATTGACTCCTGATTAGATGCAAAATAAGTTAACTTCAAGCAGAAGAAACAAAATTGAAAGAAATATCTAAAAATGTTTTTAGAGCAGATGACACCTGCTTAACCATTACTCCAGAAGTATGCCTTTCTACACCTTTGCAAACAGAGCAGACCCAGATCAGACAGCTCCTATAGGAGCCATCTGATCAGTGTCTTCTCTGTTGCTTATGGAATGATATAGATCTGATTCTACAGTTTCTGCCATGGCCAACAATTCCTATATAACACATCCATCTTATCAATATTCATGACGCCATTATTTTTTTTACAAAAATATTCATGAAGGAAAGGATTGACCTTTCCTTAAGTAAGAAACTTCATGGAATATTTATTAGCTGAATTTTTATATTGGCATATGTATGCAGGACTGTTTGGTATTGTAAGAAGCTATAGAGACTGATCTATGATAATTTCATAAGTATACAGAGCAGATCCTGATTAGATGGCTTCCATAGGAGATGTCTGATCTTGATCTACTCTGTTTGCAAAGGCATACAAGAGAATTAATGATAATCTAGGCAAACAGTTTTGATCCATCAAGTTTCTTCACTATTGAAACTGGTTGCATTTTCGAAAACAAATAGAGGAACAATTATTTTTTAGAATTGCTGCAGAGACAATCACTTGGTGTCCAAAGTGTTAACCCATTCCCTCACAGGCTATTTTTAGATCCAACCTCTTTGAATAAATCTACCAAAAAGGAGCATTAACTAGAGAAAAGGAAAGTTTTAGAATTTTGTAGTTCTGAAACCATTGTGATAAATAGAGCATTTGCTCCTTAGGAGCAAATGCTCTATTTATCACAGTGGTTTCAAAAAGTGATGCGTAGAAAGGCGTATTTATGGAGGAAAGGGTTAATTTATATATACATGTAAATACCTTGTATGCCACCAGGGAGACACCAACACCTGCAGCTACTGTGGCAAGGTAGGACTTTGACCATCTCTGGTATGTCTGTCCGTGTTTGCACCTGGATGAGTGCTGTGATGAGGCTGAATTATGCCCCTTATCCCTCTGACAGAATACTCCAACACAGCATCTTGATCCTGCAGCAATTTTAATATTCAAACTTTATTCATTCAACATCAAATATGGGAAAAAAGTTATACAGCAGCTACAGCTTGTAAAAATCAATCTCAATGCACAGTATATTGTACAAAAAATATAACTTGTTTTCATTCAGAATGTAATACATCTATACAGCACAGGTGCCCTTCACATGCTATGTGAGTGATGATTTCTTTGATAAATGAGACACATTTTATGGAAATCGGTGGTCAAATAAGCTTTCAAGGACCATCACAGTGAATGACCCCATCGGTATTTTAGCAGATTTTGGCCGAGGTTGAATACTTTTTACTTATTACATGTATATAGAGCAGAATTTTTTTTTATTTTTTTTTGGTTGGGTCAGAAAACTACCTTTTGGTGTGTTTTAGATACTTATGACAAGTGATTAAAAAAATAATGTATTTGTGATGGACTTGTTGTTTTTGAGACATAGCATGCGAAGGGCACCTGTGCTATACAGTGTCAAGTTCTCTATTTGGTCTCAAAATCACCAACAAAAGGCATAATAGGCTCCGAGAAGGAATTTGAGTAGACAGAAAGCTGCATAGACGACTCATATGCTTGCATTGAGTGAACATTTATGAGACACTGATTAAAGTATAGCTAGATTCACAATGGTTTCAAATTACAAATTTCTAAATTTTTTATTTTTTCTAGTTAATGCTGCTTTTTGGTAGATTTATTCACGAAATGCAAACAATACTTTTAGCTAATAGACTTGATTTTGATTAGAAATGTGTAGTCTGCTTCAGAAATTGGATCATTCTTTTTAATTCTGTCATACTAACTGGTCTCAAAATTAAAAATCCCGGCGATTTTCTGGATTTCTAGAGCCCTGGTACACGTGTATTTCACACGATCCATTTACAATTTCTGGCAATTTATACAACCAATTATGACATGAATGAATGAATTTTAAAAGTATTTAACCTATTACGACTACTATCAAAGAATATGCATGCCGTTACCTGGTGCAAACAAGTCTTACCATTTATCATGTGTAGGTAATTTTGACAGTTAATAAACCGATTTAGCAAAAATAAAATAATATTTATTAGAACAATGACAACAGTAAATAATAATGATTTTATAAAGACATTTTGGAAAATATAAAATTAGTACAATATAATGGCCTTTGTACTGAAACGTCGGAACAGGTTACTACATAAATCCAATTCACCGAAGCAGTCATTTACCGAAATGTCGAGCACCTGTGCAAACATGTTTTCTGAGGGCAAGTATAGCTCAAAAGTAAATGAAGGAAAAGTGTAGCTTGGAGCGGGACTCAAATCGAGACCCCTTGCTCACAGGGCGAGTGTTCTATCAACTGAGCTATACAAGCCCCATACACCAGAACCTCTACACTCCTCCCCCTTCACTTTTTCTGAGCTAGCCTAGCTCTCAGACGTGTTTACCACTGCATGGGTCTTCACACACTTCTGACATTAAAGTAACAGGCGGAAACAAGATGTGTTTGTGAAACACTATGCCCCCCCACCCCCCACCCCACGGGCCAACAATTACCTTGACATGTCACCCCCTCAAAATGTGCAGCTTCATAAGATACACATGCATGCCAAATATCAAGTCTCTATCTCTGCTGGTTCAAAAGTTATGGCCAATGTTAAAGTCGGTGATTTGACCTATATATTTGACCTCTGACCTTGAAGGATGACTTTGATCTTGACCCATCAAAATGTGCGGCTTTATGATATACATATGCATGCCAAATATGTGCGGCTTTATGAGATACATATCCATGCCAAATATCAAGTTTCTATCTGTACTGGCTCAAAAGTTATGACCAATGTTAAAGTTAGTGACAAGCAAACAAACAAACAGACAGGGCAAAAACAATATGCCCTCCAGATCTGATCTGGGGGGCATAAAAAGCAGTCTGGAGCGGGACTCAAACCGGGACCCCTCGCTTACATGGCGAGTGTTCTGCCAACTGAGCTACCTGGGCTGCTAGTCTCATCAATGAGCTGTAAGACAGCATGCTATTTTTGTGATGGTTCCCGTCTTACAGTACACAGGCGTTAAAACTGATTAAGGTTAGGACGTTCCTCACACCTAATGACTCCTGTCGGGTTGGATTTTCTTCCAAAATAAAGACATGCAGTACTGTAGTACCTGAATATGTATTAAATGTATGTACCTTACAAGCAAACTTCCGAAGTCAGTTATTTTTTGGTTGCTTTTTAAGTTTTAATCCACTTAATCTGTTTCTGTAGCGCTTACAGTAACCACTATATTGCACTTGTGTGTATACACTCGCATCGCGTGACAACAACAGTTTAGGTTGCAGTGTGGATTTATGAGCATATCTGAGGTCAGTTGTTGTTTGAATTATGTAATTAGCACAAAAGTGCAGATTTACATTGAAAATTAGGTCCAATATGACCAGATTGTAAATTAGAAAATTAATGATTTCCACTCCGTATTTGACATATTGCCATGAGACTCTGCCGGGATATCATTAAAACCGAAAGTAGCTCGATGTCACCATTTAGAGTACACAAATGTGAACTACCTGGGCTGCTATACAAGATCAACACACCAGAACCATTACACTCATCCCCCTTCACTTTTTCTGGGCTGGCCTAGCCTGGCTTCAGACAGTGTTTACCACTGCATGGGTCGTCAAACACTTGACACCATTAAAGTAACAGGAGGAAAAGTGCAGCCTGGAGCAGGATTTGAACCCGGGACCCCTCGCTTACAGGGTGAGTGCTCCACAAACTGAGCTACCCTGGCTGCTAGTCTCATCAATGAGCTGTAAGACAGCATGCTAATTTTGTGAGGGTTGCCGTCTTAGTTTTATGGCAATAAGTCAATTACGGGATAGAAATTGTTAATTTTCTAACTTACAATCTGGTCATATTGGACCTAGTTTTTGGACCTAATGTAAATCTGCACTTTTGTGGTAATTACATCATTCAAACAACAACTGACCTCAGAAACGCTCATAAATTGCCGTTCCACTAAAGATACAGTCACGCAATGAGAATGTATACACACAAGTGCAATATAGTGGTTACTGTAAGCGCTACGAGGAAATGCAGATTAAAAGCAACCAAAAAATAACTGACTTTGGAAGATTTCTTGTCAGGTACATACATTTAATACACATTTATACTACTGCATGTATTTATTTAAGAATTTATGTCGTATTTTGGAAGAAAATCATAGCAGACAAAAATTATCAGTGTGTACTGAGGAACGTCCTAACCTAAATCAATTTAACACCAGTGTACTCTGCCAAGGTACTGTTAAAACCGAAGTAGCTAGATATCACCATTTAGAGTACACAAATGTGAACTAATTCTATATATACCCGGGCTGCTATACAAGCTCCAGACACCAGAACCACTAGAGCTCTTACAATTAATCTGATGTCATACATGGAATTACAGATCCCTATTGCAAAATAGTACACTCCACTCTTCATTTGGACCGTACTTGCACATGACTTCATGTGGCGGCCATTTGCAAAGAAACAGCTTATCGAATTACTAAATTATCATGTAGAAAATGCATTTTGTTCTGCATTTTCTTCCTTGTTACTGCGCGGCAAAGATGGATGTTTAGCAAGAGATTTCCTGAAAAACGATGCAATTAATCGAATCAGTGAAGTAGACATAAGTTCAATCTGTCAAGAAATAAAATCAAATTTCGATTCAAAGCGAGTGACAAAATTTATTGAAATGGCCAGTAAATTCAATGATGCAATTATATTTTGTATAGTCCAGACATATCAATAGTAACATGATTATTAAAATAAAAATGATGCGGGTATTTACTGTTTCCAAATATGTTAACTTAACGTCAGCAGAAACCAACGTCGTTAGCAGACAGGCACGGATATTGTCTTTACAGTCATGTTTACAAAGATTTCACATGTTCGGAAACCCTTCTCGACTTCGCACTGGGGTCGCACTTTACTCGATATACCGAAATGCATCGTCTTAGATTACATCCGATTATCTTTTTCGACAGTTGATATTTAATGACACAGACCTGCCAAGATGCCTTTCTGTCCAGATTGAGCAAAGAGCTGGGAAACTCGGCGTAATTGGCAACACCACATGTCTTCCCCAACCACCGGCAATGTCAAAATACGCACGTTCTATTTAAACATAGAAAGACCTTGAACTAGAAGATTGAATGAGAACATGTTCCACATTCAATGCTACAAACGAGCTAAAATGAATCATGCATATGTGTGTAAAAGAAATAACATTAGTATTTTTTTTTGAAACGACAAATGATTCCTCTCAAAATCGTGAATTTTATTTCTGACCAGCTAGGAAGTTTCCTTCTAAATTATTTATTTGTTTTAATGTCCATGTAAATATAAATGAAATAAATATTAAGCCTTTAATACGCTAATTACTCCATGTATTCATGTAATAAATAATGACATCTTATAAATGAAAGGATCAATTTCCATGGAAAATTTACAATGTTACTTACAGCTCATTGTTTGGTTATCAATTTAGATACTTTGCTTTCTGAGTATTTTGTCATCAATTTAACTCTGTGCATGCTAGCGGCAAAATCATGATTCCTATGCAAACAGTTTGGATCCAGATGAAACGCCGCATAATGCGGCATCTCATCAGGATCCAAACGTTGGTACCTTGAACATGTTTGCAAAGAAATAGGAGAAAGTCTTATTTTTAGGATTGAAGCAGACGACAATAGTCGCAGACGAAAAATTACTTATAGCGTGCAAAGAGTTAAACTAGGCCTACATTTGAAATTGTTTTCTGATATTTGTAGGATAAAAAAATGAGAGGTTTACGTTATTTCTGTATTTGTTTTACTTTTTTATTATTATTCTCATTAATATTCATGTGTATGCAAATAAGGTAATTCCTAAGTATAGCCTTTAAGCAAAATCACAAGGTCTTAGCTTTAACTCGGTACCAGTTTTATACAGTCAGCACAATTTTTTTGTGATATGGAAGATTTTTGCAGGTAGGTGTCGACCAATAAAATATGTGTAAACAGAGTGAAATTAATGGTAACTATGGAAATAGTTAAAACGTTACTTAGAATTAATTTTTGGTCCTCAAATTAGATATTTTGTTTTCTGACGATCTTGTCATCATGTTAAACTGCATTTGAAGTTGTTTTCTGTTATTTGGATATTTGAGGACCCCAGCTGCCCGGCAAAGGGCCATGAGTGAATGCTACCCCAAATATGTGATGCCCCTTATACTAACTTCACCCTAGACAACTTCAATGCCTGCCTTGTTTGGTCAGAAATGTTTCCATGGAAGAGTTGGTGCTATTCTGACGTTAATGTTAATATAGTCATTGAGCCGGTCAGGAAACATCTGAATCATTAGGCTGCCCATAAAATTATGCAGGTAGGTGGGTGTTACATTAAACACACTGATCTTCACGAAATGTCCGCCAGCTTTTTACACATATGATGGTATGCACATGACCTTTCTTGGCAATTGCGTGATTCTAATCCAATCTAATAAGCCCTGCTGGAAGTTAACTTTTAAGAACACCTGAATATTTTAGTAATTATAGCCTGATTGGGATCTAAGATGATTCCCGTTTCCAACCAGCCACCCGTAGCTGGTCCCAAGTAGTGTCCGTATTGTCGCTGGGCCAAAAGCTGGTTGCTCTTGTTCTTTTGGCGTTGGCGCCACACCGATTCCAAACACTTGTGATCAGGTTGGTGCGAAATCCGAACAAACATTTACGTGCACAATTTAAGTACATTTAATAAATTTATATCAAACTATAATTTTAAAAGGACTGCAATTCTGATAGAAGCCATGGGTGTCACCATTCTAGATGATGGCTGGACTACTGATCTACCGTAGTTGAATTGGCGATACATCCGTTCTCAGGGTTGCAGCTAAATATAACCAACTAATGTCAAATTTGCATGTGATTTTTTCAGTCTGGAGCTTTCTGGGGCATAATTTCAATTCAAGTCTTTTGGGGCATATTTTGAAGCCTTTTGGGGCATAATTTGTAACCTATTGGGGAATACTTTGAAGCCTATTGGGGCATATTTTGTAGCCTATTGGGGCATACTTTGAAGCCTATTGGGACATATTTTGTAGCCTATTTGGGAATATTTTGAAGCCTATTGGGGGCATATGTTGAAGCCTTTTGGGGCATATGTTTTGGCCATTGGGCCTAATAATTATAAATTTGGAATACCACTGCGGATGGCTGTCAAAGGTCGCCCCTTTCACGACAAGTTGTCCAGTGTACTTGCGAGCCAATTGGGCTAGCACTGTGGGATCGGGAACCATGCCCAACAAAGCCAAACCTGAACCTTAGTTGTACATAATGCATAAATAAACCAATGTTATGATGGAAGATTGTTGTCTGTTGTTGTTAGGTCGCTGGATGTTATGCGGCAAGGTAGCATGGGTGAATGCAGAGTTATCGTCATGTCGGGCAGGCATTGCATATTGACTTTAAGAATATGTTAGTACAAAGAGCATCACCTATTTGGGCTAGCATTCACTCATGGCCCCTGGCCGGGCAGCTGGGGTCCTCAAATCTCCCAATAACTCTGCATTCACCCATGCTACCTTGCCGCATAACATCCAGCGACCTAACAGCAACAGACAACAATCTTCTATCATAACGTACATTGGTTTATTGAGGTTCAGGGTTGGCTCTGTTGGGCATGGATCCCGATCTACTCAGGGAGCCAATGGGGTCTACCATGCACCCTAGACCAAAATGTTCAAATAAGTCTCCTAAATCAGAATCGCGAATGTACTCAAGTTTAAATTCTTTGAGGCTATGTGTATTTTAACCATTTCCATGGCAACACCCCAGTTTTCGTAATGATGACCCATACCTGCAAATTCGCCCATATCACAGCCGGTTTTTGTCCTAAACCTATAGCACTGGTACCAAATGGAAGATAAGACATTGTGCTTTTATTTCCAACATGCTTTTATAAATTACCTTATTTGCATACTCATGAATATTAATGAGAACATTAAAAATAGTAAAACAAATAATAGAAATAACGTAAAACTTTCATTTTTTATCCTACAAATATCAGAAAATAACTTCAAATGCAGTTTAACGTGATGACCCCCCTGAAAACAAAATATCCAATTTGAGTACCAAAGCATTAATTTTAAGTACCGTTTTAATCGTTTCGATGGTAACACCCCGGTTTTTATAATGGTGTCCCGTACCTGCAAAAGCGTCCATATCACAGCCAGTTTTTGTTCTATTCATATAAAACTGGTACCAAATTGGAAATAAGACATTGTGCTTTTATTTGCATTAATTTTTAAATTACCTTATTTGCATACTCATGAATATTAATGAGAACATTAAAAATAGTAAAAACAATATAGAAATAACGTAAATAATGTAAACTATTCACTTTTTATCCTACAAATATCAGAAAACAACGTCAAATGCAGTTTAACATGATGACAAAATCCTCAGAAAACAAAATATCAAATTTGAGGACCAAAAAATTAACTCTAAGTAACGTTTTATCTGTTTCCATAGTAACCATTCATTTCACTCTGTTCATACACATTTTGTTAGTCGACACTTACCTGCAAAAATCTTCCATATCACAGAAAGTTTGCTAACTGTATAAAACTGTTACCAAATTAAAGTTAAGACCTTGTGCTTTTGTTTAAAGGCTATACTTAGGAATTGAAATGATCACTGAATATCACTAAGATTGTTAGATAAATACATTTGGGACATATTATAGCACTGATGGTGATATATCTGTTTCCTAGGCAACCATTCTAACCTCACTGTACATATTACAGAGTGTTTAAATATCTGCAACATACAAAGATATCGCGGCCTATTTTGGCGATAATTATAAATGATATAAACATATAGTTGATGCATGAATCTTCATGTTTGGTTGCCTTTATGCAAATTACCCCATTTGCATCCTCATGAATATTAATTAGTGATGAGAAAACAAAGAGAAACAATATTGAAAATAACATGTTTGGCAGTATACCGAGCACAACATTACACCATTCTCCAAATATAGCTTGCAATGATAAATGTACCTTTTGGTGAATGAATTAATTTTATGTCTAAAACTGTTACCAAAATGACGAAGCACTGCTTCCATGGCAACTGTTGAAAGCCAAGTACTTATGAGACCCCAAACAACAGTTTCAATCTTCTGTTATTGTTTTTAAAGTGTTAGTGATTTTAAAGCCCACAACGCATGTGTTGAATTCAGGGTATCAAGACTGTTTCTCACTTTTGATATACCATCATCTATCGAGAACAGGAAAGCATGTGATGTGTTTTTAAGACCCTTTGATTTGTCTGTTTTGCTAAGTCACCACCAGCCGTGCCAATACCGGAGAGAACTGGAAGTATTTACGTTACATGTATTTCTATATTGTTTTTACTATTTTTTTTAATGTTCTCATTAATATTCACGAGTATGCAAATAAGGCATTTTCAAGGAATAGCTAGTAATAAAAGCAAAATGTCTATCTTCAATTTGGTACCGGTTTTATTGGTTTAGGACAAAAACTGACTGTGATATGGACGATTTTGCAGGTATGATTCTGATTCAGTAGACTTTTCTGAACATATTGGTACCCATGAAAAAAAATTGGGGGGGGGGGGGTGCACGGTAGACCCCACTGGCTCCCTGAGTATTTGTTAGGTTATATGGGTAATGTTTAACATTTTGTGTTTTGGTGTGCGTTCTTTCACGTTTTATGTTGTACTTGTGCGGTTTCTTCTTTGATGATGTTTGGTGCCGTTCCCTTTCGTGTGTGGCTCTCCCTGTTTGACTTTTTTTCCACATTTGGTAAGAAAGCTGGATACCTCTTAAGCCGGTGCTAGGGCGCATGAGTAGTGTTGCACTTTATGCTAATGAACAGACTCAATAAAACCGAGTCTATACACTTCTCTTTTCACATTGCTACTCTTGCTTTCAAGGGTTCTCCAACGTTCAGAGTTTATGTACATCACAACAGCAGATGTTAAGTGCTTGTAAGGCGGCAGAATATTTTCTGATCCGCCGGATTATCCGTTTCAATGCTTTAGTTATGAAAATTGAATACCGCTTAAGCCGGTGCTAGGGGGCATGAGTAGTGTTGCACTTTTAATAACTGCCCATGAACAGGCTCATTAAAACCGAGTCCTGCAATTTTCTCTTTGCACATTGTTACATTGTACTTTTGCTTTCAAAGGCTCTCCTTTTTTCAGAATTGAAGTAGGTTCTATAGAATACTGGTATTCTTTACTGACGAACCAGTAAAATATTACATCAACAGGGCTGGCTCAGAATTGGATTTTCTCGAATCACTAACATTTCTTTTGGATAACCTATTCGTAAGGTTATTGATATTCCTATGTGTACGAATTGTGCATACCACTGGTCGCAGATTTGATTGTATACTGATATGAGAGAGATTTCATGTCTGAACCCGCAATCTCAATCAGATGCAATCAAAGCCTTCAACATAGATACTCCTTTCTTTGACATTCCTACCATTTACCCAAAAGAGCTCGAACTGAGTAATGCTGACTCTTCGGACACTTGTGTGTATGCACACTTTCTTGATCTAGACCTTAAATTTGACAAGGGAATTATTTCTGCTAAATTTTGACGGAGACGTTCCCTGTGCTCCATTCTGTGGTGTATACATATAACATACCTATGGGGCATACATATAATATACATATGGGGTATACATGTACATATCTCAACTTATTTTACCCCCACAAACAAAGTTTGGGGGGGTATATATAGGAGTCACCTTGTCGGTCGGTCGGTTGGTCGGTCGGTCGGTCTGTTGACTTTTGTTTCCGCGCGGTTTCTCAGTAACCGCGGACTAGAATTCAATGAAACTTGACATGATGCTTTATCATAAAGTGGACATGTGCATCCAATTATAATTTTCCAACACAGTGATTTCCTTACATAGTTACGCTCCTTTGTTTAACTTTTTTGTGCTGGTTGATCTGTTGACGTTTGTTTCCGCACGTTTTCTCAGTAACCGCTGACTAGAATTCAATGAAACTTGACATTTTTGTGTTGTGTCTGTTGACTTTTATTCCGCACGGGTTCTCAGCGACTGCTGACTGTAATTGTACGAAACTTGACATAATACTTTATCATGAAGATGAGATGTGCATCCAATAATAGTTTTACAGTTTATTTATTTCCTTACAGAGTTCCCCTTTGATTTTTGGTCTGACAGTCAGTCTGTTGACTTTTTTTCCGTACATGGTTTCTCAGCAAATGCTCACTGGAATCCAATGAATCTTGACATGATGCTTTATCATAGAGAGGACATGTGTATCCAATTATAGTTTTCCAGCTGATTGATTGTTATTTTCCGAAGTTATGCCCCTTTGTTTAAAAGTTTTGTGTTGGTCTGTCTGTTGACTTTTATTCTGCGGGGTTTCTAAGTAGCCGCTGACTGAAATCCAATGAAACTTGACATGGTGCTTTATCAAAAAGAGGACATGCACATCCAATAATAGTTTACCAGCTGATTGATTTTATTACAAGGTTATTCTCCTTGTTAAAAAGTATTGTGTTGGTTTATCTGTTGACTTTTATTCCGCATGGGTTCTCAGCGACTGCTGACTTTATCATAGAGAGGACATGTGTATCCAATTATAGTTTTCCAGCTGATTGATTGTTATTTTCCTAAGTTATGTCCCTTTGTTTAAAAGTTTTGTGTTGGTCTGTCTGTTGACTTTTATTCTGCGGGGTTTCTAAGTAGCCGCTGACTGAAATCCAATGAAACTTGACATGGTGCTTTATCAAAAAGAGGACATGCACATCCAATAATAGTTTACCAGCTGATTGATTTTATTACAAGGTTATTCTCCTTGTTAAAAAGTTTTGTGTTGGTCTATCTGTTGACTTTTATTCCGCATGGGTTCTCAGCGACTGCTGACTGGAATCCAATGAAACTTGACATGATACTTTATCATGAAGAGGATATGCCCACCCAATAATAGTTTCACAGTTTATCTGTTTCCTTACATAGTTATGCCTTTTTGAAATTTGGTCTGTTGGTCTGTCTGTTGCCTTTTTTCGCGCCGTTTCTTAGCAACTGCTTACTGGATTCCAATGAAACTTGACATGATGCTTTGTCATAAAGAGGGCATGCATCTCCAGTTAAAGTTTTCCAGATTATTTATTTTCTTACATAGTTATGCCCCTTTGTTTAAAAGTTTTGTGCTGGTCCTTCTGTTGACTCTTATTCCACGCTGCTTCTAAGTAAACGCTGACTGGAATCCAATGAAACTTGACATGATGCTTTATCATAAAGAGGACATGCGCATCCAATAATAGTTTTCCAGTTTATCCTTTTCCTTACAGAGTTATGCCCCTTCGAATTATGCAAAGCTTTTTTGTATGACAGTCACGTTTGTGGGGGTATCACTCACCTTCAGTGATAGTTCTAGTTCGTTTTGATGGAGATTGTTCTTCTGTTGACGATTTTAGCAGTCCAAATATCGGTTTAACTGAAAAGCTGCTTAATCAAAGATATAGGTATAAGAAACACATTCTCTAAATTTTATTATCGAAATTTCTTACTTATTGGCAAGTGTGCGGTGGCCTAGTGGTAACACGTTTGACTACCAATCCGGAGGTCCGGGTTTCAAATCCCGGTCCCTCCCGGAAATTTCAGAGACGCTTTTCAGTGTCATCTACCCGCACCTCCTCTCCGCCCAGGGGTTAAAACGGGTACCTATGAGGGTCACTATAGCCGGTACTGCGGCTGCATGATTGCTAGCAGTGCTCAATATTGTAGGCAATTGACTCAATGACCAGAAGAGTCAAATGTACAGTGGGCTGAGCGGTCTTTCGGACTGAAAGTAGACTATAACTAGGTACTTTACATTTGAGTAAGGGTTAAAGATAAATGATCGCATAGAAAATAAAACCAATAGGTATGCAATACAGTAGAACATGTTTTTAATCGACCATTCATTTATTGAACATAGGAGTCTTGAAAAGCTGGTGGTTGCTTAATGCAGGACAACAGTGATACAGAAAGCTCCTATAGGAGCTTTCTGTATCACCTTTGCCCTGCATTAAGCTACCACCTGTTTAAAAAATCCTGATTTCGGCATCTTTTTAATGGCCACTTAAGACAGGTTTTGCTGTATTTCTAAACTGTATAGTTGGCTAACTATGAAATGCATTCTAACACATGTAATTCACAAACTCAAAATATCCAAAACATGAGGCATAGGTAAACAGTGGACCCAGATTAGAAGTCCCTCTTATCAGGGTGTGTATTGTTTGTTTTTCCAGAATGTCAAAGGCTTTTTCCACCCGTATAATTAAAATTGAACTTCGATATCTCGAACTCGGATAACTCGAACTTCAGGATAACTCGAACAAAACGTCCAGTCCTTTCAAAACTTACAATATACAATTGTTCTAAAATGTATCGCTCCAGATATCTAGAAATACACGTGACAGCTCAAAACAGGTCTAAAGTAATGCTGAAAGCTCCTACAGGATCTTTCAGCATTACTTTAGACCTGCATTAAGCTGTGGCATTGAGAAATTTTTCAGATTAGAAATCGGATTACTCGAACCTCTGTTAACTCGAACTAATTTGTATGGTCCCTTGACGTTCGAGTTATCGAAGTTCAACTGTATAGTTCTGTTTGCAGGAACCGTTCCCATGAACAATGGATTGGTTCCAAATGTCCATTTTGCCTTGTATGATATGAGAGTTACCATCCCTCTTGGTAACGCCTATGAACTGTTTCCTTCATATAAATTAAAGCATTTTCACTCATTTGCGAACAGAGTAGAACAAGACCAGACGGGTCCTATAGGAGCCGTCTGATCAAGGTCTATTCTGTTTGCTCTTGACATGGTATAGATCTGATTCTACAGTTTTTATAAAAAAAAATTAAAAGTCAAATATTCTTTTGAAATATTAACGTTATAAAAATTATAAAAATAAGTTCGGGGTCTACATTGTCCGCGCATGTACATCTGTTTCAAGACATTGTGTTTGGTATTGTTAACAGTCCATGTTGGCCTCGCCTTGGCACGCAAATCGTGATAATGAACGAACATGCGAAAATGTTTTGTCGATATCTGAGACAGTCTCAGATATAGACGACTAATAGGCATGCGCGCGAGATAATTGTGAAAAAGATGAACATTATCGCCTATCCCTCTGCGACCTGACGCGCATAAATTTGCAAACAGCTTGGACCCATATGAGACGCCGAGTAATTCGGCATCTCATCGGGATCTAAACTATTTGACACTCGGCCAATTGTTTCTCTAAAGCTTGATATCTGAAGCAGTAAAACATGGAGCAGACCTTGTTTTACTGCGGGCTAAGGGTTGAAATATCTACTGGACAATGCTATTAAAGTATTTGCATACAAGGCATTCGCGTAGTCACAGCATAATTAAACCTTAACAGTGTTATCAAATATCGCCTGTTCAAGCCCTTCCCTGATGTATATTTAGACATGAAATTCGTAAGTAGTATAACCATTTCCTCCATAAATACGCCTTTCTACGCCTCTGTAATAGACACTTATTGAAACCATTGTGATAGATAGCTTCATATCACAATGGTTTCAAACTAAAAAATTCTAAAAAAATATCCTTTACTCTAGTTAATTTTCCTTTTCGGTAGAATTATTCAAAGTGGTTGGATCTAAAAGTGGCCTATGAGGTAAGGGGATAATTAAGAAATTATCGAGCGAGTTGCTGACCACTAGGATACTGGTGAAATATTTGGCGTCTCATCTGGATCCAAACTGAATTATTCAGACATTATGATTACGTATGACAACTGTTTGGATCCAGATGAGAAGTCAAGTAACTCGGAATTGCATCAGGATTCAACGTGATTGATACCGTGGGCATGTTTCTTTAAAGAAACTGAGAAAATGAATAAAAAAAAATAAAACTGTAGCCGACAAAATTTCCAGACATTATTACATGACTAGGAATTAATTGAAGGCGCGGTTAGTAACATGTCAGGAATTTTACCATGGAAAACAACCATAATGACCTTCTAGCAAGAAACAACAGTGTTTGAATAATCATCGACCTGTGCAGTAATAAAACTGTCTAAAGGGATCGCTTAATCCTTTATTCCTTGAATATTCATGTAAGAAATAATGATATCATGAATATTAATCAGATTAATTGCTAATATAGCACATGAATACAGGAAGTTTTGGCCATGGTAGAAACTGTAGAAGCATAGCTATACATGTATTAGGTCATAAGCTAACAGGGCATACCCTGATCAGACGGCTCCTATAAGAGCCGTCTGATCTGGGTCTACTCTGTTTGCAAATACTTGTGGAGTAAAGGGTTAAAAGGGGAATCTATTCGTTGTTTTAAAGGACAGCTTAATACAAGGAGAAAGTTATACAGCAAACTCTCCCACAGGAACTATACTTCTGTATTACGTTATGCAGCAAACTCTCCCACAGGAACTATACTTCTGCATTATGTTATGCAGCAAACTCTCCCACAGGAACTATACTTCTGCATTACGTTATGCAGCAAACTCCCCCACAGGAACTAAACTTCTGTATTATGTTATGCAGCAAACTCTCCCACAGGAACTATACTTCTGCATTACGTTATGCATCAACCCCCCCCCCCCCCCCCCCACAGGAACTAAACTTCTGTATTATGTTATGCAGCAAACTCTCCCACAGGAACTAAACTTCTGTATAACGTTATGCAGCAAACTCTCCCACAGGAACTAAACTTCTGTATTATGTTATGCAGCAAACTCTCCCACAAGAACTAAACTTCTGCATTACGTTATATACAGCAAACTCTCCCACAAGAACTAAACTTCTGTATTACGTTAAACAGCAAACTCTCCCACAAGAACTTAACTTCTGTATTACGTTATGCAGCAAACTCTCCCACATGAACTAAACTTCTGCATTACGTTCGTCCCGCATTAAGCAAGTGCCTGTTTTTAAAGACACTTATATCAATTCATTTAGTGGTCGTTTTAGGAGGAGCAGGAGCTGTCTGGTCTGGGTTTAATCTGATTGCTAAACCATGGAAAGGCCTTTATATGAGAGGTTTAAAATCAAAATGTCTTATTTTAATATTATGTGCTTCAGATTTTGTTTGTTTCAATATTAATTACATGTACTTACTCAGATAACAATCACTCTACTTGACTTATCTTTATTTTCACCAACGAAGTGGGCGCACACGAGGTTAGTAACCCATTACCTCATAGGCTATGTTAGACACAACCTCTTTGAATAAAACCGATGGAAAAAGAATCATTTACTAGAAAAAGGAACATTTTAGAATTGTGTACTTTTGAAACCGTTGTGATAAATAGAGCATTTTCTCACATGAGGCAGATACTCTATTTATCATGGTGTTTTCAAAAAGTGACTTTTACAGAGGCACCAAAAAGGCACATTTATTAGGAAATGGATTAATTGTAACGAAGGTCTGACCTAGTCAAATCCATAGCTGTGGGTATAACCCGGCCAGACCTCACGTTTGACTAAGTCTGACCAAGTAAGGCTGGATAAGACATAAATGTACCTTTTGCACGCCACGTACACTAGTATTTAGTATGTATAGTGTTTTATTTGGTATGGATGAAATTGTGAAAAGGCGAACAAATATTACATAGAAAATGAATGTAGACTGTGTTTCATGGAAGTAAAAGTACCTAGTTATATAGTCTACTTTCAGTCCGAATGACCGCTCAGCCGACTGTACATTTACTACCCACTGGTCACTGAGCCATTCGTCTACAATATTGAACACTGATAAATTGCACATAAATCGTTGTGGTTGAATGGTTTCTGGACCGTTATTCTGGCACCTCTTTCCAAATAGTCATGTACAGTTCATAAAAACAAAAATGGAATTACTATTAATCACTGTGTTAATGAATAATATCTTAATGAAGTTCAGACCTTCTTTGCTGAAGGAATCGGTAACTGAATACTCAAATACTTCATTGCGATTAGGGGGTATATAGTACAACATACACGCACACGCAGTTAGATCTGTGCATCAGAAACTGTTTGTTTCTTTACTAAAGTGGCAGATCTGTCAAGTTTATCCACCCTTACCAACTGATTTTCTATCATCCTGCCAGTTAGATCTAATAGGAAAATGAATAGGGTCCCTTTAGTTTTGACGTATTCAAATCTGCTTCCGAATATACATGACATTGTAAAAAAACATTCAAAAGTTTTGCACCAATCAGACCGGCTTAAAGAAGTATTTCAACAACTGCCAGTTGTAGCATTCAGGCGTAATAAAAAAATCTATGTGACACACTGCTGCATTCAAAAACTAACCGGATTGTTAGACCAAGCAATACAGTCTGTTCACAGGGTTGTGCTACTTGCAGTATTCTTGAAATGTCAAGTATTAGTGACACAAATAGGCAATCAGTTTACAATGTGTCTACCGATATTAACTGTAGAGAAAGAAATGTAGTATATGCAATTAAATGCAGTAAATGCAATATAATGGTGTATGTCGGCGAAACTGAGAGAGAAATTCGGGAGAGAATGAAAGAACATTTGAGTGATGTGAGGCATGAGAGAGAGAAGCCAATAAAGAGACATTTTGGAATCGGTGGTCATAGCAGTGATGATGTGAGATTTGTAGTTTTGAAACGGATGTTCCATGCATGTAGAATTGAAAGACAGATCCATGAAACTGATTGGATATGGAGGCTGAGAACGTACAGACCATTTGGCTGTAACATCAAAGAGGATAATGCGCTAATGCATGTATGACGTCGTTGCACCCATGACGTCATTTGATGACGTCATTTTGATGACGTCATAACATTTTAAATAACAACCCAATGTCACCATGACGCTGGATCAACATTATTCTCTTTGATTTTATGGCTGAATGCATGTAACAAAAATGTGACATGTATTTTGACATGATAATCTTTGAAAAAGGCCCTTAGTGGTCGAAATATTAGATCAGAGCAGTTCAAGTATTTATGTATTATATTAATTCCCCATTTTGGAATATTTTCTTCATTTATTTTTAGTCTACTCTAGGTTTATCCTGTTTGCAAAGGTGTATATATGAAGTAAAATGTTGTGAATGGGTCTTAAATCATGCTCTAGCATAACATATGTGTAAATATTAATTAAAAACACTAATTATTACATATTATTAATAACACACTGTTCTTCATTCAATTACATTACTTAAGACCTCCTTTCGAAGGATTTACTGTGGCGAAAGGAGTAAGTAATCTGTTTTCCCTGTAAATGTCATCAATATATTAATGATGTGTTCATATATTCAGGCTTTTATCAATATATTAATGCCAAATATATTTAAAATACATGTATATGAACATATCATTTATAATAACTAATAAATAGCCGTTATTAATTTTTAATCCTCCTTTCGCCTCTTTTCGCCTAAAGTCCTCCTTTCGTGTTTTTAGGCATACTCGGTTTCGCAGCATCTTAGACATTTCCTCGGTGATTATCGTTGATGATCTTGCCGTTGCGGTATATTACATTTTGTACTAGCCCCGACCATAGGGGAAATACTTTTCTAATATTTTCTTTTCCAAAATACATACAATTATACAGTGGAAACAAATCTGTCGACCTGTTTCCAACTATATAGAATTGTATTATTCCAACCATACTGTTTTTACACTCATAAACTACAAATTACAATTCCACCATATTCTCACAAGTCTTGATAAATCAGCCCTCCTACCAGTGAAATTCCACACACGGCATTCCATATAGACGCCGGAGCTAATGCTCTCGCACCAACAAGGGAGATCACTGTGAGGACTCAGGAGTTTGGTGCATTTACTGAAATATTTCTACAAACACTTGTGGCAAGACTATTGCACCGGAAATTCGAAAGGATCGGCTGTTTAATATCAATAACATATTCCTTTCTTAATGCAATAATACACAAAAATGCTTAGCCTATTTTCATCACCTATGATATGTTATTCATACTCTGAATCGACCAGTTTATGCAATCTGCATTGCCCAATCAAGTAAACTTTCATTTCCCCAACGTTAGAGAAATGTCTGCTCTTACCATGAGGGAAAACATTCGCAAGCCCATATAGGCTAATATAGTCGTCCCGCTTATGCGGGGCGACAATTACATACTCTGTGCTGCGGGGTATATTCATGGAGTCACATTTGCCAGGCTGTAATGGTTGCAGATAGTGTACAACAGGTGCAGCTTGACTCAATGCAAATTAGTTAGATGTTCCATATTGGGACGTGCTACACCTTTTAATTTGGAGTTTAATCTGAATATATTATGCATGGTGCATTCGAAAACTACAGCAACATGACTGGAATAGCAATGAACTGAGGGGTGATAAAAAGACTATACCATATGTTTTAAAAAATGGTAGAGAAACACAATAAGCTGCAAGCAGTTTTGCTTTCGTTTCCATCCTAATTTGTTTTCCTCTGTGTTTGTACAATATTCATGCACATATTTACAAATAAAATATGTTTAAACCAACCTTTTATATAAGAATAGTAGCATGATTGGCATATCAATACATTGATGAATGCAATGTCATATGAGAACAGTGTAGACGCAAACAGAGGGCTCCTAGAACTTGTGATCAATTCCTCTCGCAAATTTACTCATTTGTACGGACTTTCCCAATAAACAATGCTAGACTATCCCACTCTGGAAATTCAGCTTGGAAAGGGTTAAGTCCTCCCGGAGTACCAATTGCAAAAAAAACATTGGAACATCCATAACCATTTCAGTACTGAATATTCGAAGTAGACTGACCCATCAATGTTAGCAGCAGAATGCATTCAGTATGGACTGCTTAAGTTTGTTAGAGCAATATGAATTAAAACACACTTTGAAAGGCAGGTAGGTGGTAGCTTAATTCAAGACAACTTTAACCCTTTCCCTGTTCTGTATTTAGGCCAAATTTCAATACCTAATGAATATTCATGGACAAAATAGTTATAAAGTAATATAGAAGATGGAACATTGTAGACCGTTTAGAAAGCAAAGAAACAGACCTATCCAATTCTATTAGCAAACAGAGCAGACCCTGATCAGACGGCTCCTCTATGAGCCGTCTGATCTGGGTCTACTCTGTTTGCAGATGCGTTAAAACACGTTTGTATGAGGGAAAGGGTTAATACAGACATTTACTATAGGATATGTGTTTGTATTATTTTCACTCTGCATATAGCAGTCACGTGCTTTTTAGGCGGGCATCAGTGTGTGTTTACTCACTGAGTAGCCGCTTTATAGCGGTTGTACTGTATACTGATGATATTTTAGACGGTATCATTACAATGTCTAACATGTTTGCTAGCATTTTATTCCGATACATGATACTCATGGTAAGACATTACTACTGTTTCATGTATGTATTGGTATAAGCCATGTTTTGAAACCACTGTGATAAATAGACCATTTGCTCCATGGGAAATGCTCTATTTATCACAATGATTTTAAAACTACACAATTCTAAAAAAAAACCATTTTCTCTAGTAAATGCTACTTTTCGATATATTTATTATATGAGGCTGGGTCTAAAATTGGTCCAGGACGGAATGGGATAATTGACACTTTCTATTTTAAATGCACTATATAGCTACGGTGTAGAAAGCTCATGGTCTTGTCATCAATAGCATTTATTTTACACGAGTGTTTTTCCTTAATACTTATACTATTGTTAATGGTTATTTTAATGGAATTTGTTGCTGTATACATGCACATGTTTCACCACACATTATTTCTAACATGAATATTCATGAAGTAAAATGTTAATGAATGTCTGAGATAGATATCTGAGGTAGAATGTCTAGTAGCTGTGTTGTTCTCGTTTGGCGGTTTTTGGGTGCGGTGAGCGTTTGTGTGTGGCGCTACCTGCATAACTGTTTTTCTCAGTTTAGTAAATACGAATCAGGCAACACTTAGCAGGATAAGGATTAGGTAGCGAGTTTCAGCTTGATATCTGTTCAAGTTTGAGCAATGCCTTTATTCCATTAAGTCCCATATTATGTACAGTGCAATGTCTTAATCAGATTTGGACCCCACCTAGTAAACTTATTAAGTATTGTGTGTGTGTGTGTGGGGGGGGGGGGGGGTATGCGTGCGTGTGTGTGTGTGTGTGGGGGGGGGGGGGGTCGCAAATAAAGAATATTCAGGTGTAAAAAGTATAATTGCACTTACCGAAAGGGTTCCCCATCACCAGGGCCCCTTGGTTTAACGAATCAGGTGATTTGTAGTAAGCACGAAGTTCCATGGAGATTATGGTGGTCAGCTTTTTGTCATAACTCGTTTAACTTTTAAAACAATCTACAACCATTAGTTCAGCAGACAGTCTTGAGCCTGAGCAGATGGCTCCTCCAGGAAGCCTCTAATCTGGATCAAGACGGTCTGCCTATGTCTCATCCATGGGTTGGTGGGAGCGAATGGGTTAAGGCAGATCATTTCAGTGACACCAAGTATAATGATGCTTAATTTAGGGCAGATATACCTGTGCTAGAGTAACATGACTGATTGTAGAATAATGCTTCATATCAATGTAGTAAAACCCGCTCTTAACCAGAAAATAAATAAAAATAATTTAGATCTTTTTAGGCAGGTAGCTGTTTAATGCAGGATGAAAATCATGCATAAAGCCCCAAAAGTGCATTAAGCTGTCTTACAGAACGACACTGATGATAATTAAAACGGCCAATTTAGAGGGGTTTACTGCAATATGTGTTGGATAAATGTCAGCCTACTTTAAGCGTTCATCTTCGTCGCATGTTCACATGCCCCTCCTTCAGGAGGGATTATGGTCATCATATGACAATATACATACGAGTCTCCATAAAACAAGTCAACGAAACCACCAGAGTAAACAACCAAGTTTAAAACCACCAGAATAAAACAACCAAGTTAACACACAAATTGTCATCATAAAAAATAAACAAAAGAAATGAATGTGGCCATGAAGTCATTTAACAACGAACTGCTTACAGAAATTTCATGCGATAAGTACTTATTCTATTTTCGCGAGGAACTGTTTGTTTACTAGTAACCCCTCATTGGACTATATAGAAACTTGATATAAACCGCCGACTACTTTAAACATAAGTTTGTTTAACAATGGCTGTCGGGACGAGACTGTACGTTGCCGATTATGTCGTCTTTGTTCTTGGAATATTTGCTTCATTGGCAATGGGTATCTACTCTGCATATAAGGAACGGAAGAATCAATCTTCTTATCATTTCCACAGGGGAGGCGGAAAATTGAAAGCTTTGCCAGTGGCCATCTCAATGCTCGTCACATTTGAGTCGTCCATTTTCTATCTTGGATATCCGGCAGAGGTATACGTAAATGGCTTCATATTTTGGTTGTTAAACTTCGGAATGGCTATCGGAATGGCGGGTGTCTTCTGGATTTCCATACCATTGTTCTATCCTCTTCAAGTCACTAGCGTGTATGAATACTTGCATATGCGTCACGACTCATTGCTGATTCGCCAGGTGATGATGGCCATGGGAACACTCTATATGTCACTGTATGCTGGTATCGTATTATTCGGAGCAGCATTAGCTCTACAATCTGTTACTGGAGTTGCGGTATGGATACTCATCGTAATGATGGCAGCCATTGCCGTTATATATACATCGCTTGGAGGAATAAAGGCTGTTGTTATAACAGACGTTGTGCAGGGAATCATAATGACAGGGATGATTCTTGCGGTACTAGTCTATGGCATAATGCGTGTCGGAAACTTGCAGACTGTAATTGACTTGAACAAGTCGAGTGGTCGTCTTCAAATGTTTGATTTTGATCCAAATCCTTTGACACGACATACCTTTTGGTCGTTGGTAGTAGGTGGAGCATTAAGGTATATCGCATTTTCATTCAGACAACCTGCAATCCAACGGCTCAATTCGACGAAGTCAATTACCGATGCGAAGAAAGTTGCCGTGATATCTATTTCAGGGTTTATGGTTCTACAGATTCTTGTCATGGCTGAAGGGCTTGTGGCCTACGCTTATTTTGCCACCAAGGGATGTGACCCGCTTGCATCTGGACAAATCTCAAACCCAAATCAGATCATTTCATTCGCAGTGATGGACATGTTTGAGAGCATGCCTGGTGTGTTGGGACTATTTCTTGCTGCCCTTTGCAGTGCTTCACTGAGTACAATATCGTCATTACTTAGCAGTATGTCTGCAATTCTGTCGGAAGACATTATACGCACTAGATGGAAGACTATGTCAGATGAGAACGTGACAAAGGCGTCCAAAGTTATCGTCCTAGTCGGTGGCATTCTCTGTATATTCATCGCTTTGCTAATAAGCCAGGCCGAAGGATCACTACAACAGATTACAGGAAGCATACTGGGCGCTTTAGATGGACCAATGACGGCCATATTCATGATGTCAATTTTCGTGAAATTTACAACACGGCGAGGAATCCTAACTGGGGCAGTGGTCGGCGTATCGTTTGCTTTGTGGCTTTTAATAGGATTCAATTTTTCATCTGGACGCAAGAAGACGCCTTGGTTACCCCTTGGACCGACTGACAAGTGCTTCAATGAATCCGTTCAAGGAACAACAATGTTGAACTCTTCTGGTTTAGATACACATATGGGTATGAGCTACATTAACGCCACATCAGCGTATGTAACAACGACTGAGGACACAGACTCTGCACAGACAACGGAACTACGAGGATTAAACTATTTGTATTCCATATCATACATGTTTTTCTCTTTTATGCTGCTTGTTGTAACTCTAGCAGTGATTGCAACTGTGAGTAAACTGACAAAAATAGAAAGAAAAACACCCATTCCGTCCTACTTAATGCTATCCCTGAACAAGAGATTTTTCCAGTGCCAGCCCATCTATATGGAAGTGCAAGAAGAAGTTACAATGCCGGTTGAAGTAATTTACAACAATGAAAACCAAACTGGCTCAAATGATGTTGTTCATGAGAAGACAATATAAACATTTATATAATCTAACCTTGGATGTCTGGTATTTAACCCTTTATCTGATAGTGACGTCACCAAAGCAAACAGAGTAGACCCAGATCAGACAGCATTGTCAGGTGAAAGGTTAAGGAAACATTAACCGGTATGCTTCTCCTTTGTAATATACAGTAAAACCTCTCTATAACGGCCACTAGATTACATCAAGTATTTTGTGTTAAATGCAGGTGGCTGCTTAAAGCAAGGTGAACGTAAAACAGAACGCTCCTATAGATAAACCCATGTTTATTCAAGTCAAGTAGCCGCTTAAGCGAGGCTCTATTGCAACTGTATATACATGTAGACCGCGGCTTTTCAAAATTAGTCACTCGACTTCTTATCTGGATCAAAAGTAGCTGTAAATAGATGATAGGAAGGCTGTGTCTCTGGTGTGTCTGTATCTAAACAGTTCTGCATAACCTTAAATGTCTGAAGTGGTAATTGTCGAAAAAGAATAAAAACAAAACGGAAAGAATGTTTCTTTTGTCGTTCATTATTATGCCCCTTTGTCTTTATAAAATAGCTCATGCCTTTAAAATAACCTTTTGTTTCCGAAATTGTCTGCGATTAATCAGAAACAAAATGAAATAAAAAATATATTTTGCTATTCTGTCTATATCACTATAGTTCATGCCTTAAACCCATTCCCTCCTATTGACTCCTTTTGAGGTTTCAGTAAAAGTCATTTTCCTATGGAACCAATGCTCTATTTATCACAATGGTTTCAAAACAATGTAATTCTACAATTTTCCTTTTTTTTAGTAAATGTTCCTTTTTAGTAGATTCATTCAAAGAGATTGGGTCTAAAAATAGTCTCGGAGTGAATGGGTTAACATTTTATTTTCGAATTTGTCTAGGTGAATGACCAATGACAAAAGAAAATAAAAGGGAGAAAGTTGCTTTTTGTTTTATGTCCATTTAGCTCCATTACTATACAGTAAAACCCCTCTAAACCGGAATTCTAGTAGAGAAGAATTTACATACTTTTAGACAGGTGGCTGCTTAATGCAGGGTGAAAGTCATACAGAAAGCTCCTCTAGGAGCTTTCTGTATGACTTTCACCCTGCATTAAGCAGCCACCTGTATCCAAGACCGATATTTATGCTAAATTTAGCGTCCGGTTTAGAGGGGTTTCACTGTAGTTGGTAAAAAGTTTTGCATTCCAGTCACGTACTACTACTTTTATAGCTGTTGATGTGCACTGATCTTTGCTTAACTATTATCATGCTGATTAAATGATTTGTTTCATGTATTACCTACCTTCTATTGACTGAATGTCAAACAGATTAGATCCTGATATATTGAGTTGTTAATCAGGGTCTCATCTGGATCCAAACAGTTTGCAAATGACAGTCAGGCTGCGATCGGTAGGGTAAAGGTCAACTGCAGAATACATTGAGATCATTTAGACTACATCGTAAAAGAGAACTACCCCACAGAGAAACTGACTTATAGTACATAAAGGTCGACTGCAGAACACATTTGGACGACTTACCTGCATCGTTAAAGAGAACTACCCCACAGAGAAACTGACTTATAATTACATTCAAGTCTTCGTAGCCATTGACATTTCAGAACATTCGTCGCATCAACAATCACCGTATGATCAAAGTCTGGGGTTCGTCTGATGTAAGATCGTATTGACAAAAACTGTCGCAAGTTCTAACATCCAACGAGCGCAACTACCGGTGCATGAAGATAATATAAATTGGAGCGCACTATCCTTTCTGGAGTTATTCGCCTCTGTTGAATTTATATAAAAAAATCTCGTCCGGCGGTCTTCTTTATTATTCATTAGGATTTCTTCATCCTTGCATAGATGATTGGTACTGATATCTAGTTGTGCATCAAGATGAGATAACTTGGATTGCAATATCATTTCTGGAGTTATCCCCCTTTGTTTGTTTCCCTTAGAAATTTCTTGTGCGCAACACTTATCCTGTATTCAGTACTACTCAGTACTCACCATACTTATATATAGATAATTGATATTGCTGTGCAGTAACACACATGATATGATCCCTTTTGTATGATTCCCATTGGGTTATTTTCATAGCAAAACTCCTCCTGTACTCACTAAACTTGCATAGATAGTGATGATGTACAATTGTAGATAAAGGTTAGATAACTTGGATTTTGTTATAATTTGTCATTGAGTTATTCCCCTTTATTTTCCTGAGCAAACTTTTGTGTGCTAAATGTATCCTTTATTATTCAGTGGAATTTCTTCATATTTACATGGATGATGGATATTGATGTACAGTTGTGCACAAAAATAAGATAACTAAGATTGCATTATCCGTTCTGGGGTTATTTCACGGAGTTATTTTCCGTTATGTTTTAGATAATTTGGCAGAAATGATTTCCCAATAGTAGTTATTGCGTCACATACAAAACTCATAACACTGTCATTGTCGTTACTGAATTATCTCCTTATCTCTGTAACATTCGTATGCATTAATCAGTGTTTAAATTAAATGACAGAATGGTTATGCACTGGTAGATTCTCTTCTTCGGGCGTATTTTGCCCGCTTTACGGAGCTATTGGCTATTGTTACATTATATCAAATATTCTGAAAATGGGTGATCCTTTGAAAGCAAAAGTAGAAATGCAAAATGAGAAAATTGCAGACTCGGTTTTATTGAGTCTGTTCATGAGTAGTAATTAAAAGTGCAACACTACTCACGCCCCCTAGCACCGACAAGTCACATTCGACAGACCAATTTTATTTCGATATACTATTGTGTGTGACAAATCCGCGATTGACGGTGTTGTTGATAACAACAGCAAAGTTATTAATTTTATGTATTTAGCTCTAATTCGAAATTATTTCAACTGATTCATGATCAGTTGAATCATTTTACATTTTACTCTTTTGCCAATTTTGCATACGGGGTGTATATATTGGTGGTTTGTTTGTAATTGATGTAATTGCAATGTGTTTATTTATATGCATTAGCTACAAAATTGACCTATTCTGTTAACCCATTGTCCTACATATGTAAGGCAATATCTTATGTATAGTGTTGTATGTCACACATAAACCCGATCCAGATGCTTCTGGGTCGTAACTGTATGATGTACTGACACTGTACATATACTGTTTCATTTGAGTTTTGGTGGGCGGACACAATATACCGGTAGTCACGGTGTGCGTCTGTTTCCCTTGAATTGCGGACATAAAATGTACAGAAAAGGATGGTTTTGTTTTTATCTATAATTCTTAAATTTATTCAATTTTTATAGTTTTATTGATATCTCTATCTTAAATTTCATTTGTTTTAAATATTCTATACGCATTATATATATTCAATTCTGTACATGCAATTTAATCATGTGAAGCGCCTTTGAACGCACACATCCAGTGTGAAAAGAGCGCTATATAAATGTGGTATAATAATAATAATTATTATTATACATTAGTACTGGGTAACACAGAGTCATGTACAATCATAACTACACTGTGATTTCCGGCCAGCTCGAAAACGTACCTCGTATACATTAGTTCTATAATACAACCTTTGGATTTGTGTCATGGCAAACGTTTCGCACTGTTTATTGTGTTAATACTCTCTGAACGTATTCACCCAGTCAGACATAAGGAAAACGATGTCAACGAAGCTGAAACAATTTCTAACGGTTTTCAGTCATTTTACGTTTCAAAATGTCTCACTACAAAAGGGTATCACTAATGCAACCACATGATTCATTAACCCTTCGCTTGCTGAATTTTGAAATACATGTCTCCTTCTTTGCCCATGCCCTGTTGTATAATTACATATATCTTCACTGTGTACAAGTATTTCGCTGTGCAATCACTGCTGTGAGTGCCCTGATTGCACAATCAACTTGTAAATAGTGCAGACCCTGATGAGACAGCTCCTGCAGGAGCTGTCTCATCTGGGTCTTCACTATTTACATGTAGGTATATTGAGGTGAATAGCAAACGAAGGGTTAACATAGGTGTCTGCAATAGTGGGTGCTTATTGCAGAGAAAAAGTAATGCAGAAATATCCCATGGGAGCTTTCTGGTTAACTTTTCTCCTGCATTAAGCTACCAATCTGTTTTAAAAATGAGAATTATGCTTCTTCTGAGTTTTGGTATTAGCGAGACTTTACAGTAGTTTAACCGTTTCAACCCTGAACACTCATGTACTGTCATGTGCAAACGGTGCAGACCCAGATCAGATGGCTCCTAGAGGAGTCTGCACTGTTTGTTATTCCTCTAGCAAGTTTAAGCAATTTATTCTAAATGGATTATATAGATAAACACGGTCGGACTATTCCATTCTGATTATTCAGGGTTGAAGGGGTTAAATCCCTCTGCAGCTGCGACGGTGTCGAGGATGTTTATACCGACAGTAGGATATGCCTAAGAGAATCCTTCTCTCTATATTCTGCAGTTTCATTGCATAAGATTTTATTTGATGATGAATCCTACCTAACACAACCACTTGTAAGATGCTCGAAGCAGTCCAGTTGTACATTAACTGATTTATTTACGGGTACTAAACACTGTTGATATTACTTTATAATTTGTCCCATAACTTTGTTTCCACACCGATCTCCGCCCGCCACACACAATACTCTCTCTTGTTTGTAATATACGTACATACACATATTTCGTCTTTTTTTGTTTGTATGTGTTTCATTTACTTTTGTTTTCCTTTTTCGTTTCCTTTTTTCATTTTCGATCTTAACTTAGTAAATCAACAGCTTATTACTCAAAGCGTGTTAACATAAATATTCCCGCCTATACGTGTAAGGTCATTACCGGTATCTGATGGAGAGAAACTTTATAAGACTTACAGTCTATCGTTTCAATACTTTTCCTGTAATGTACAATTGTTTACGTGCACATTTCTGAAATAAATACGTTTAAACTAAGGGGTTTAATACACTTAAATCACTCTTCCTGATGTGACGTCATGTTGAAAGTAGTCCGTCATTGTGGTAATCTCCGTATGAGAGGTGCCAAATATGCATTGCCTAATCATGAATGGTGCATTACATGTACTGCAATAATTAGTTACCTTGGGTAAATAATTTTTTAACCTTTTACCTGTTTAAATATCCATGTATAATTTAATGGCATCATGGTGATTTTTTATCTGAACTCTTTACATGTTACATAACAACGGACATGTTTACCTATGCACAAGCTATAGAATCAGGGTCCATGCTTATAAAGTTTTTAGTTGAGTCTGAGATCGTTCTCTATCTATCTATCTTTGTATAATGCCTGACTCCGCTTTCGCGTATTACTGGCATGAAAAGGTGCAGGCCGTGCGAGAATAAAAGCTATAAAAGTAGTGAAAGTGAGACTTCAAAAGTGGGATGGAGAGAAAGAGTATAGTGAGATAGATGTTAAAACAAGGTGAGGATTAAAATCAGGTAAAACACACATTTCCAGACCTTTAGGGGCGGTTTGAAATAAGAGAGGGTGAGCCTTTGGCTCAAATCTGACCAATCAAAAGCTTGAGAACTCATATCTGACCAATCAAAAGCCTGAGAACGAAACTCAGACTCAACTAAAAGCTTTATAAGCATGGACCCTGATATTTATACTTCCATTGTCTAACAGAGGAGACATTGGTCAGACAACTCCTACAGGAGCCGTCTGATCAGAGTCTACTATGTTCGCAACTTAAGACGTAAAAGGCGTTCATACGGATGAAAGGATTAAGTTAAAAGTGTAGACCCTGATCAGAGGGATCGTACTGAAATAAAGTGGGCCCAGATCAGATATTTTCCATAGGAGATGTCTGATCAGCGCTTGCTCGCTTTTTCATGAAATAATAAATATTTGATTCTACAGATTTTGTGACGGTCAAAAAACTTTTTTTTCAAAATTCCATTTGCAGTACTTAACCTATCAAATTGAAAAATGAAACGGACGTCAATTGGCAGTGAATTGGAAGCGAATTGGAAGCGAAGTGGCATAATATCATGGAGCGTTTCAAGGGGTTTCTCTAATTATAGAATCAAACATTTAAATGAAATAAGGCTAAATCGTTTTTGCTTTGTTGGTATATCTTAATAAGGACACTGGTTTTCTCCATTGAAACGTAGACACGAAACATACATTTTTATATGTTTCAGGGTGTTTCATAATATATGTTACACTTTCAAAACAATGAAAATCATATGAAAATATTTAATTTGCGAACATTCCATGCACCATTTGATAGATGCGATAATGAAGTTTTTACCTTAATCATTTGTACGGGAAAATGTTGACGTGATGACGTCATTTGTGACGTCATCAAATGTTAGATGTATTTCCAACATGGTGTTATCCAGAGAACCAGAGAACAGCGTCAGGAAATTCTTAAGTTATATTTTGAAAGAAATAGAGAATAATAGGTTAGTGCCGTAGATGGGACGCTTTATCCGACGAGGGGAGAAAACGTTGAGGCGAGGCTTGCCGAGCCTCAACTGTTTTCTCTCCGAGTCGGATAAAGGCGTCCCATCTACGGCACTAACCTATTATTCGATTTATCCAGTCAATATAGTTAAATGTCTTTTTTATAGACTCATAACACTCTTGAAATAATTTACATTGAAAATGCAGTTTTTCGATCAACGGATCCCTCCCTTTTCACTTCCATTTAGACGTAAATAGATCTAATGAGCTACCGCAGAGGAATATAGTTTCGATACTTGTATTACTAGAAAGGAAACGTGGTTGAATTTGAAAAATAAGATGATTTGAATCGAGGGTCGATAAGTTATTTCAAACAGACATGATCTATATTCTTTGGTCAAATTCGAGTTACGTAGTATCGGTTTCTATTTTTAGATTCTACCTTACGTCACTCAGAAATCGATGGAACTGAACAGGCTATATTTAGGTTTATGACTATCACCGCCCCTGTAAGAGTTTATCAATCAAATAATCATGAGAGTGAAAAGAAAACATTTACTATTTATCTGTCAATCTTTGCTTCCAGGTTTGATTTTATCAAAAACGGGTTTTGCCAGCGGTGGATTAAATTAATAAAAGTGATAAATCAACGTCATTTTGTATGTGGCCTCAGTGGCGTAATCGGTAAGGGCGACGTCTCTAGAGAGATTAGAATTAGGTTTTGTAGGATCAGGCGCGGGTTCGAATCCAGCTGTAGCCAATTATTTTTTATTTTTTTCTCATTTGAATAATTCTTCTGGTTAGATCTATTCCATCAACATGTCTATGAATATTTACAGAAAACTAAAATAGTTCCATGGTTATAGAATCAGTACGCCTATCTACTAACCTAATAAACCTTCCACTACCGGAAGTAACCTAATAAACCTAAGTTTATTTGCACCCCCTTTATTATGTCACTAGAGAAGCCTGGTGACTGGATAAAATCTGTTATTTATGTCATAAGAAGTATGCAAAAGATGTATCCAAGTGAAAAACCAATCAAGAGAATGCAAGAGAACAGAATTATACAGAAGTTTGAAACAACTGGTTCAGTACTGGACCAAAGATGCAACAACCAGGGACGCCCCGGACAGCTCGGAGCCCAAAAAATGTTGAAGAAATTGAAGACGTAATCAAGGACACACCACAAAGGTCAGTGAGAAGAATGTTATCAGACATTACAAATGACTGCAGTGTTTCAAGTGTATATAGAACTTTAGGCCTACGCTTTGACTTGAAACTTATGCCATATTCCATTCCAACACTTCAACACTTAAAGGACACAGACGTTTCGTCAAGATTGGATTGTGCAACTTGGATGACGGACAATGAGGCAATAGTGAATAAGACATGGTTTAGTGATGAGTCACACTTCTATTTAGACCCACACTTGAATAAGCAGAATCATCGCTATTGGTCAACTGAAAAGCCAAACTTGTTTGCGGAGAAATCAACCCATGTTGCAAAAGTTATAGTGTGGGCTGCTCTAAGTGCAGGCGGGGTAATTGGACCTTTTTTCTTTGAAGACAGCAGTGGTGACGCTGAAACCATCAATAGCGAAACATATTTGCTGCTGTTGAAGAAAATATTCCTGCCAGCACTTCGTAGAAAAGAAATACATCTAGAGGAGACATGGTTCCAACAAGATGGTGCAACACCACACACAGCACATTGCGTATTGGCATGGTTGGAAAGCAAGTTCGAGTCAAGGGTGATCTCCCTAAAAACAGAGCAATCATGGCCCCATCATTCACCTGATTTGAACCCACTGGACTTTTATCTGCGGGGCTTTCTCAAGGACAATGTGTATAAAGTTCAGCCTAAGACAACAGGCGAGCTTAAGGCATCAATCGTTCGGGAGATGAGACAGATTACAGCACAGACATGCAGATCAGTGATTAAAAAAATCATGAAGAGACTGAATGCCGTGCGACGTCAAAATGGACGTCATTTTGAACATTTGATGAAAAACGATGTATGTTTGAAAAGGCGCTGGTATGTTTATTGTTCACTGTTACCTGGCATACTGTACATGCTATAAAACTGTATTCTCAAACCTATTGGATGCTATAACTTTTATTGTGTTATCTTTATATGCAATATCGATAAGACATAATTGAAAGTGTAACATATATTATGAAACACCCTTGGTGTAGTGCACAGTGCATAGAGATTTGTAATCTGCAACGCATTCTTTATCCATTCCCTCTTTATTATGTATTA
Organism: Azorinus chamasolen; assembly: GCA_963576725.1. Lineage (NCBI taxonomy): Eukaryota > Metazoa > Mollusca > Bivalvia > Cardiida > Solecurtidae > Azorinus > Azorinus chamasolen. The sequence goes on from OY755242.1 coordinate 22,864,154, forward strand.
AAATGATTCCTCTGTAAAAGTCACTTTTGAAACCATTGTGTTAAATACAGCATTTGCTCCATAGGGACAATGCTTGTTGCAAAACTATACAAAATTGTTTCAAAACTACACAATTCTAAAAAACCCTTCTTTTTGTCTAGTAAATGGTCTTTTCCAGTAGATTTATTCAAAGAGGCTGGACCTAAAAGCCTAAGAGGGAATGGGTTAAATAATGTCCAACAGGTATCCCTATACAGGAAACAAGACACGTAAGAAAATCACACAGCCTAATTAACGCCTTGTATAAATACTATTGCCCCACTGTCCGAGTCCACAGCAACAGCCTGTATTTTGACGATAGTTACTCTTTGTCTTATATATAATGCATCCCAACTGCTTGCAAATATAATAACGAATACTTGTGAATCTATCAAGCTTTCGAGAAACTACCAAACGAGTGTCAAACAGCCTGGATGCATATAAGACGAGTTAGCTGTTTCTGTGTCAAGTCGCGGATAACAGGACAAGGACTAGTGTGTTTAAAGATAGACAAAGGCCATAAGAGCCGACACTACAGGTAAGCAAAACCACAATGTACAGTACAAAGTGAATGGCAAAATGTGTTCAAGTTCAGTACTGGTCATTCTATCGAGTATATTACAGAATAAAGACCATTTGTTATAAAACACTAATATAATAGTATATCAGTGATTATCTTATATGCCAAATTATATGAGATAGATATTTATATTACCTTATATATTACAATATGAGAGACAAAGATGTATACATGTATAACACATATGGAGCTGATGTTTTATGAAATGGATCTATTAAATACTTTAAAGCTTGTCCACATCAACCTGAAATCCCCAGCAGCCATGTTTGGCTACTGACCGTTCCAAGGCGGTAATCCTAATTCTACCATATGGTCTACTTGGTCTACTTTGTTATTTAATGTGGTCGAAGCCGTTTTATGTCTTGATGTGCGTCCCGTTAAGTTTTTTCTTGTATCTGTGACGTTTCCTGTTTGATATTGTTTGGTGCAGTATCCTTTCGTATGTGGTTCTCCCTGTTTATATCGAGAACTCGGATGACACCCACTTAAAATACAAAGGAAATTAATACTTATTAAATTTTGGCTAAAAATCTTAAACTCAAACACCTCTCTTGTTAAAGAAATGTACACCATCATGAAAAATGATGCACACAATAATATTATATACGGGAAAACAAATTGGGCTTTTCAAATAAAGAATCTACTAATGGAAATCGGAATGAATAATCTATGGATAAACAAATATAATCTGTCCTATGAAATAAACTATAATAACATTAAACAGCGTATTTTAGACATACATATGCAAACCTGGTACACAGTTATTAACAATTCAAGACGCTTATAATCGTTCTGTATCTCTAAACACGATTTTAAATCAGAAAAATATCTTACCTGTATCAAAATTAATAAATATCGGATTGCTCTTACAAGATTTAGCTTATCAACCCATAACTTAAAAATAGAAATAGGAAGACATACAAATATAGCAAGGGAAGACAGAAAATGTAAAAAATGTAGAATGAATCTGATCGAAGACGAATATCACTTTCTATTAGTCTGTCTGAAATATAGAGAACTAAGATCAAAATACCTGAAATCATATTATTGTCACTGGCCAGCACGTAATAAAATTGAAAATCTTATGTCATCGGAATCAGTAAGGACTATTCATAGTCTCTCAAAATTTCTTTATCCAGTCACCAGGCTTCTCTAGTGACATAATAAAGGGGGTGCAAATAAACTTAGGTTTATTAGGTTACTTCCGGTAGTGGAAGGTTTATTTGGTTAGTAGATAGGCGTAATGATTCTATAACCATGGAACTATTTTAGTTTTCTGTAAATATTCATAAACATGTTGATGGAATAGATCTAACAGATCTATTTGGTCACCAGAAGAATTATTCAAATGAGAAAAAAATAAAAATAATTGGCTACAGCTGGATTCGAACCCGCGCCTGATCCTACAAAAACTAATTCTAATCTCTCTAACAGACGTCGCCCTTACCGAATACGCCACCGAGGCCACATACAAAATGACGTTGATTTTTCATTTTATTAATTTAATCCACCGCTGGCAAAACCCGTTTTTGATAAAATCAAACCTGGAAGCAAAGATTGACAGATAAATAGTAAATGTTTTCTTTTCACTCTCATGATTATTTGATTGATAAACTCTTACAGGGGCGGTGATAGTCATAAACCTAAATATAGCCTGTACAGTTCCATCGATTTCTGAGTGACGTTAGGTAGAATCTAAAAATAGAAACCGAGACTACGTAACTCGAATTTGACCAAAGAATATAGACCATGTCTGTTTGAAATAACTTATCGACCCTCGATTCAAATCATCTTATTTTTCAAATTCAACCACGTTTCCCTTCTAGTAATACAAGTATCGAAACTATATTCCTCTGCGGTAGCTCATTAGATCTATTTACGTCTAAATGGAAGTGAAAAGGGAGGGATCCGTTGATCGAAAAACTGCATTTTCAATGTAAATTATTTCAAGAGTGTTATGAGTCTGTAAAAAAGACATTTAACTATATTGACTGGATAAATCGAATAATAGGTTAGTGCCGTAGATGGGACGCCTTTATCCGACTCGGAGAGAAAACAGTTGAGGCTCGGCAAGCCTCGCCTCAACGTTTTCTCCCCTCGTCGGATAAAGCGTCCCATCTACGGCACTAACCTATTATTCTCTATTTATTATGCCGATCAATTAAGATCACTAAATGAAAATGTTCGGATATAAGTTTATTATTATATGTTATATGTTCCAACATTTCTTTCTCTGTAAAATGTAATTATTTATGTAGTTGTTTTGTGTATTTCACAATCCTGTGAAATTGTATTGGCTATATATGTGTTCTATGCATTTTTTTTTTAATGTTTCAAATGCTTAAATGGTTAATATTGTAGCAACTTCTACTGATGCGAACCATCTCTGCGTATTGGTGGCCCAGCTATCAATAGCTTATTAGCCCTTTACCTTTGCAATATTCGTATTTATTAGCTGAAAAATGTCTAATGTACAATTTCAAGACAAATGAAAAATAATATTTATATCATAAGTAATCTGAGCAGATATAGGACCTGTCTGGTCTATGTGTACTCAGTTTGCAAAGGCATGGAAAGTTGTTTATATCACCACTGCCACCATTACCACCACAGTCACCTCCACCGTAATTATCATTCAGTGTCACAATGTCATAAATTTCACCCATCTACATATAAAATGGTGTGATGGTTAAACAGAGCTCGCGGCTGTGCATATCTCAAATTGTCTCGTGACAAATTCGGCTATGATGCGACGGCTGTAGTCAGGTGTGTATATTAATAAGGTTTTCAAATTTTAACCCCCTATTCTGGCAAGTACGACGTGATTGGTATTTGCAAACAGCGTTGATCCAGATGAGAGACGGAGTAACGTGGCGTCTCACTATGATCCATGCTGTTTGGTATTCGTTTAATAGTTTCTTGAAAGCCTTACCAAGTTGGAAGTGAATACAACTTGCAATATGTTGGACTTAAAGCAGACACCATTTGTTTGAGAAGGAGAAGGGTTAACGCATATAAAGATTTCCATATAAATAAGAACGTAGACAATGTAAAACAGATTGGTTCAGATCACCTGGAATACTCTACCGTAAGAATGTTGCTGGACAAAGGACTTCATACAGCGGACTATGCCGTTCTTTGTCTCGGCATATTTGTATCATTGGCAACGGGCATTGTCTTTGCTTACAAAGAGCGAAAACATTTATCCTCCTATCATTTTCACAGAGGTGGAGGGAAATTGAAGGCCATTCCAGTTGCAATGTCCATGCTTGTCACATTTGAATCGTCTATTTTCTACTTGGGCTTCCCGGCAGAAGTGTACCTTCATGGATTCATGTACTGGCTTGTAAATATAGGATTATCCATTGGGTTTTCCTCGATGTTCTGGATTTCTATTCCATTATTCTACCCTCTCCAGGTGACTAGTGTCTACGAGTATCTACAAATGCGCCACGATTCCCTGATGGTACGACAAGTTGCGATGACTCTCGAAGTGGTTTTCATGACGCTATATGCAGGCATTGTTCTGTTTGGTGCCGCGGTAGCATTACAGTCAGTGATAGGACTGTCAGTATGGATGTATATCGTTGTAATGTCGCTCATAGCTGTCATATACACATCTCTTGGAGGAATTAAGGCTGTTGTAGTCACAGATGTCGTCCAAGGAATTATCATGATTGGCACGATTTTTGCAGTTCTAATATACGGAACAATGCATCTAGGAGGCATACAGACAATAATTGATTTCAATAAGCCAACTGGTCGACTGCAGTTAGTCGACTTTGATCCCAATCCACTAACGCGACATACATTTTGGACTATGGTTTTTGGCACGGCTATCAGGGGTACCGCTTTTTCATTCAGACAGCCAGTGGTTCAGAGACTGAACTCTACAAGGTCTGTTAAAGAGGCGCGGAAGGTAGCGGCAATATCTATCCCCGGATTCGTAATACTACAGATTTTGGTTATGTTTGAAGGACTTGTTGCCTATGCATACTTTGCGCAAAAAGGATGCGATCCACTGGCTTCTGGAAGAATAACAAATCCTAACCAAATCCTCTCCTACACGGTAATGGACATGTTTGAAGGATTTCCGGGAATGACTGGGCTATTTCTGGCTGCCTTGTGTAGTGCATCGCTCAGCACGGTGTCTTCTCTTCTGAGCAGTGTATCGGCTATTGTATCAGAGGACATAATTCGGTCAAAGGTAAAGTCTGTTTCGGACGCTGCCCTTACCAAGGCTTCAAAGGCGATTGTCGTCGTTTGTGGACTTGTGTGTATTGGCGTAGGTATCCTGATAAGTCAAATAAAAGGACCAATGTCGCAAATAGCTGGAAGCATACTTGGAGCTGCTAATGGACCTATTATAGCGGTATTCATTATGTCCATTTTCTTCAAACGTACAACCAGGAAGGGTATACTGGTCAGTATCGTGGTCGGTGTTTGTATGGCACTGTGGTTGTCCCTTGGGTATAACTTCTCCCCAGGACGAAAGAGGACACCGTCGCTACCACTAGGGCCGACAGACAAATGTTTTGATCCAACCGAGTATTTGTTTGTCAATGAGTCTATAAGTACTACCAGTTATTCCACACAATTCACGTATGAGAACAACGGATCGGTATATGGGTTTACAGAAAACTCTGTAGAAACAACAGAACTTCAGGGATTGGATTATTTGTACTCTATATCATACTTGTACTTTACAGGAATTGTGACAATCGTTGCTATTGTATTCGGTATTGCTACGAGCATGGTAACAACACTGGAAAGGAAAACGCCCATACCGAACAATCTGATGTTAGGACTGAACAAGAGATTCTTTAAATGCCAGCCAAACTATGCTGACATGTCAATGCCTACGTATACCCAGGTCAACGGCGTAGAGAAAAGCTTATCAGAATCCTGTCATTAACTTATACCCCATAAACTGTCTGTCCAACTTGGATTTGGTGCAATATTGACACTTCCCATTCCATAAAGATAACCTTATTGGCTTAACTAACTGGAAGTGAGAAAACTTGCAACATGTCGGGGTTAAAGCAGGCAAACTGTGTTTTATAAGGAGAGGAGAGTTAACGCACACAGAAGAAACCCTCTAAACCGGACGTTAAATACTGTGTAAATATCGGTCTTAGAGACAGGTTGCAGTTTAACCCTTTCGCTGCCAGACTCTGTCGTCTGCTAACTTTGTCGTCTGCTACAAATTTTCTTTTGATTTTCTTCATTTTTGTTTCAAAAACATAGTAACAGTAATAAACAATTTGGATCCTGATGAGACGCCGAGTTACTCGGCGTCTCATCTGGATCAAAACTGTTTGCATAGGTAATCACATATCCGGCATTGGCAGCGAAAGGGTTAATGCAGAGTGAAAGACATGTAGAAAGATCCTCAAGGAGCTTTCTGCATGACCTTCACCTTGCATTAAGCAATCACCTGCCTAAAAGTATCTCAATACTTCTTTATTAGAATTCCGGTTTAGAGGGGTTTACTGTATAATGCATTTCATATAAATAAGGACTCAAGCTATCTAAAACAAATTGGTTCAGTACATCTGGAATAGTCTACCGTAAGAATGTCGCTGGGCAAAAGACTTCACGCAGCGGACGATGCCGTTCTGTGTCTCGGCACATTTGTATCATCGCCAATATATGCATATACATATTCAGGTCAACGAAGGAAAATCATATTTAAATGCTATCGTTAAACCTTTTCTCCATAAAAATGCTTTTCTACGCCTCTGTAATAGTCACTTCTTGAAACCATTGTGATAAATAGAGCATTTGCTCCATAGGAGCAAATGCTCTATTTATCACAATGGTATCAATACTACACAATTCTAATGTTTTCCTTTTCTCTAGTGAATGCTCCTTTTGGGAAGATTCATTCAAAGTGGTTGGGTCTAAAAATAGCCTATGGGGTGAATGAGTTAACCTTACCCCTCTGTGATAAATGTCTGCCCAAGTTTTATCTGGCGCAATGTTAACTATTTCCAATTCGAAGATGTTACTCGATGTTACTCAACGATGTATTAGTTTTCATTTGGGTTATGTTTTAGTTTCGTAACTATTCGAATTTTTTTTGTACAACAACACATTATTAGTATCGAAGAAAACGGTTTATTTTGTATCGCACACAAACCTTATACATAAGAATAATGGAACACAACCAACGCCATGTTTTATATGAATAAGTCTTAATAAAATTTCTGTTCTGTTCTGTTCTTTATAATTTTATTGAAAATGTGTGTTTATTGTTTAATGTTTGATGGGATTTGGTGCACTGTCGCTTTTGCGAGTTGCGCTCACTATATGACTGTTTTCCCACTTCTATTGCAGAGACTTTCACTTTAAGGGGTTTATCAACGAAATGAGTAAACTATCTTTTCATCCTCACTTTTGATTAAAAATTAATTTCACGAAAGGTCATTTCTATAAAAATCTATCTAAACCCTTTACCTAATGAATATTCATGTAAGATAGAATGATATCATGAATATTTATTTTTATAATGGTATACATATGTGTTTGACTTTAGCATCATATCTATATAATTCTACGAGCAAAACAGAGCAGACTCTGATTAGAGTCGTCTGATCTTGGTCAACTCTGTTCCAAAAGGCGTGAACATTATCAGGAAAAGGATTAACCCTTCGCTTGCTATTCACGTCAACATATTTACCTGTAAACAGTGAAGACCCAGATGAGACAGCTCCTGCTGGAGCTGTCTCATCAGGGTCTGCACTATTTACAAATTGATTGTGCAACCAGTACACTCCACAGCAGTGATTGCACAGCGAAATAATTGTACACACTGAAGATATATGTAATTATACAACAGGGCATGGGTAAATAAGGAGAAATGTATTTTAAAATTCAGCAAGAGAAGGGTTAATTAACCATTTCGACGTTGAGTTATCGGAGTGGAACAAGCCATCACTATTTGAGTCTATTCAGTTAAAAAGTCTTAAATGCGTTAGTGGATTCAGCATGACAACCAGTGCATGCCCTGATCGGAAGGCAACAGGAACCCTCTGATCTGGGTCTACACTAGTGTCAGTGCATGCCCTGATCAGAAGGCAGCAGGAGTCCTTTGATCTGGGTATACACTAGTGTCAGTGCATGCCCTGATCAGAAGGCAACAGGAACCATTTGATCTGGAACTACACTGGTAGCAGTGCATACCCTGATCAGAAGGCAACAGGAATCCTTTGATCTTGGTCTACACTAGTGTCAGTTCATGCCCCGATCACAAGGCAGCAGGCACCCTTTGATCTGGATTTACACTGGTAGCAGTGCATGTCCTGATCAGAAGGCAACAGGAACCCTCTGATCTGGATATACACTGGTAGCAGTGCATTCCCTGATCACAAGGCAGCAAGAACCCTCTGATCTGGTTCTTCACTTGTTGCAGGGCATGCCCTGATCAGAAGGCAGCAGGAACCCTCTGATAAACGTCTACACTGGTTGCAGTGCATGCCCTGAGTAGAAGGAAGCAGGAACCCTTTGATCTGAGTCTACACTGGTTGCAAATTGTTTCCGACATTCAAAGCGTTAATTCAAAATTAGTCTATGCCAACCACTTACACTAATTTATTTCATTTGTCTCGAAATGTGGTTGTTTAATATTAAAATAAAGGGCTTATATATTAAAATAAAGGGCTTATAATGTTGTAAAGTGTCAAGACTCCTTTATTTGATATTTAGAGAACATCTGAGGTTAGTAATAAGATTCAATAATTCAGAGTTACAGATAAAGATGCGTACCCAAATACTAAATTCGTCATTTCTCCACCGAACCCTATAACGTAAACACTCTTCAGTATCCATGCTTTTAAAATGTTTTAGTTGAGTCTGAGTTCGTTCTGAAGTTTTTGCCTTTGGCTCAAATCTGACCAATCGAAAGCTTGAGAACAAACTCAGATTCAACTAAAAAGCTTTATAAGCATGGACCCAGAATAGTCTCTTCGGGGCGATCCTAAAGAGCGGCCATGGTCACTAGATCGAAAAACGCTATACTTCTATTTATACCTATGCATTACTACGCCATGGTAAACCAGGCTGAACGAAGCCAATTCTTCTCATCAAAATTGATTGACACTCTCACACTGCTTTTTAAAATAAATGTAGAAACTTTTATTTTTAGAATTGCAGCAAACGAGAATTCCCCAGAGTGCAGACAGGTAATCATATGATGAATTTTATTTCAAGAACACATACCTTCATTTATCAACATCGACATGATGGTTTTTATCAGGTTTTACAGCGTTTTAACAGTATTTCAGTCACATCACGATATCCAGCTAATAACAGGTGAAGGAAGACCCAAGAGGTTCGCCTGTGCACGAAACAATGCAGGTAGAACCACCGACCTACCACAAGCCAGTTGGAAAGCTACCTCACATGAAAAATGCAAATGTCCTGAGCGGGTTTCGAAATGACAAAATTAATACAATTGCATGGATGATTCACAATAAGCGTCAACAGAGAAACATGAACCAGACACCACATATCAATTATGTAATACGTGCACTGTGTTGCATTTTAGTCCAAGTACTGCACATCCAGTAAAACCCGCTTATACGACCACCTAAAAGATGTGTAATTCTGGGTGCTAGATGCAGGTGGTAACTTAATGCAGGACAAAAGTAATGCAGAAAGCTCCTCTAGGAGCTTTTCGCATTACTTTTGTCCTGCATGAGCAACCACCTGCTTATAAAACACCCATGCTAATTCATTAAGTGGTCGCATTAGAGGGGTTCTACTGTATTTATAATTATCATTAGTTTTACCATTAATCTGCTTTAGAAACGTTTTTTAAACTGTTTACTTCTAATTCGTCTAAATTCAAGGTTATTATTGATTGAGTGCCAGCAGTTTCGATCTTGATGAGGCGCCGAATTACTCGATTGTTCATCTGGATTCAAGCTGTTAGCAAAGGCCACTCAAGTTGTTCTTACATGTAACATGATAAGGGTCAAACAACCGGCTATGGATTAACCCTTTCCTCCATAAATACGCCTTTCTAAGCCTTACTCCTGTAGGGTTCTGTGCCTGACCTCTCCGACCACCCTACGTGGTCGGAGGAGGTCCTGGCAAAGGCAGAAAAGGAGATCTAGGGACAAGGACAATGCATCTACAGGATTAAAAAACAAGTTAAGCATTATCAAAATACACTCAATAATTATGTTGTTTGTGGACGTCCAGTATAAAGAGTACAAAACCCACCTGCTGAAGGTTGAAAACCCCAGCGAGGCAACGATTGATCTGATTGAAGGTTGTGCTGGTGATGAAGAGGATTAAACCCTCTACCAGTATCAACGTTAACTATTAAGGCAGAGGAGGAAGCGAAAGCAATCTCTAGCAGAACTAGTACAGGATAATCAGCTCGTTTATCTGAAAGGGAGGGCAAACCCTTCCAAAAATAGAGCGTGAGATCGGAATCTCTCAAGCAACATCATCGGATGATGATTAAGTGATTTGTATATTAGTTTAATGTATTTTGAAAAATAAAACGATAATATACTAGACTATTTACCTAATTTTCTTCAAAAGCACAAGCGTAACTAAATGTTAAACTTTTGTTGGTCCCAATTTGATTAACCCTTTCCCTCGTATAAACGTGTTTTCACGCATTTGCAAACAGAGTAGACCCAGAACAGTCGGCGCCTCTACTCTGTTTGTTAATAGAATTTGATATATTTGTTTCTTTACTTTCTAAAATGGCTACAATGTATCATTATAACTATGTTGTCCATGAATAATCAGTAGGTATTGGACAAAATATAAAACAGGGAAAGGTTTAATAGATATATATCTTTATTTTATATCTTAGAGTAAACATCTGGGTCCATGCTTATAAAACTTTTAGTTGAGTCTGAGAACGTTCTAAAGCATTTGATTGGTCAGATTTGAGCCTTTGGCTCAAATCTGACCAATCAAAAGCTTGAGAACTCAAATCTGATCAATCAAAAGCCTGAGAACGAAACTCAGACTCAACTAAAAGCTTTATAAGCATGGGCCCTGCAGTTTTGATCGTTCTTCCCCTGTTCAACATCACAAACAGATTATAGAGTAGTAACGAATGTATCGGCTCTGAGTCTTTATTTATAGAGGCAGCTTGCATCCGATATTTGTTAGTAGTGGATAAAGACAGGCAATGACGGAGACAAGGAGACTTGAACTACTTTATTTGAAATAATAGCAACAACAACAACAACAGCAGCAACAACAGCAGCAGCAACAACAACAACAGCAGTAGCAACAACATAGTATCAACGAAATAGTGTATGCGTGGAAGCATCAGTGGAAAGAAAATGTGTACGAAAATGTGTATTTGTGTACGAGTGCCAACACTATCTTTGGTATTGACTACACATTGAACATTGCACATTGAACATTTTCCATGAAATATATATTATAAAACAGATAGTGTTGGAAACAAAGTTTATGGATTTGTTCCTACGGTAAGGATTTGTTTAGATTTATTTTAACCCTTTACTCCATGGATATTAAGATGTATATAACAAATAATGACACCATGAACATTAATTAGATTAATTGTTATTAATTGCATATGGACACATGACTTTTTGACCAACGTAGAAACTGTCGAATTATATCTACAGTAAACTCTCCCTATAACGGCAACTAAATTGTGTTGGTATTTAGAGCAGGTGACTGCTTAAAGCAAGGTGAAAGAGTAAAACAGAACGCTCCTATAGGAGCGTTCTGTTTTACTTTCACCTTGCTTTAAACAGCGACCTGCCTTTAAAACAAAATACTTGATGTAATTTAGTTTCCGTTTTAGAGAGGTTTTACTGTATATTTATCATAAGCAAACAGAGCGGACCATGCTTAGACGTCCCCTTTATGAGTCTCACATATGGATCTGCCATGTTTGCAAAGGCATAGAAAGGGGGTATTTATTATGTAAAGCGTTTGATGTTATTTGTTACTTCATGTACAAAATACTGGCTCTATTAATTCTGTTCAATTGGAGTTTTATAGAGACACATAAACAAGGGGAATTTCGACCATGGCAAAATTGGAAGAATCAGATATATATTATTTCTCAAGCAAACAGAGCAGACCCGGATCAGACGGTGGTTCCTACATGAGCCGTATGATCTGGCTCTACTGTAGTTGTAAATGCGTTAACCCCATTCACCGCCGCAGTCGCATAAATGCACCTCGACAAATAGTGCAGTCCCACATCGGACGCCAGGGACTTCACTATTTGTCCCAATCTCTGTTTCTATATAAATGCGTTATTCCTTTGAAATTTGCATTTATTTATCTAATTTCCTCATTTAACTGAATGATTTAACAAACTTGGATTGCAGACGACAATTAGAAATTTGGCGCCGAAAGGGTTAAAATGCGTATCTATGGAGTAAAGGGTTTTATTGCGTTATAGATATGTCGCACCACGGGGATAATAATAACAGCATCTGTATAACCATGTGGAATGAGACGTTTCAGGGCAATATCACAAACTGCAATCATTCAAACAAATATAATAAACTGTTCTACATGATTGGAAGTATTCTCTGTTTCATCGTCAGCGTGGCCATTATCGTCGTAAATTGTTTATACCTTGTATGCTTGTACAAAAATAGGAAAAAAGAATGGTTCAGTCATGCTAAAACTATTCTGAGTATCGTTGCTGTTGACTTACTCGTGGGAATTACATCTTTTTGGATGACCGTGACGAGTTCCATGTCCAACGTGAATTTCTTCACGTGTGTGCTATCACAAGGCTTTTGCATGTCTACCCAAGTTACGGCATCAGTCAGCATTCTTCGATTGTGTATTTTACGGATAATCTCTGCCCGACAAAGTGTTCTAGCACAAGAGTCATCCGCGTTCAGCATCATTTTACAAACAATTCTAACATACATAGTGTCTTCGAGCATGTGTTTCCTGCCTGTTTTAGGATGGGCTAAGTTCTCGCCCACATTAGTAAGATGTTCATGGACCCATATATTCAAAGAGAAAGTACTATTGACAGATACGTACATGCTGAGCATTCTTCTCATACCGACCGTATTGACAACGGCTCTTTACATATATTTATGTTTTTTCTTAAGAAAACGACAGAATACCATTTTTCCTACTCCTCGATCCACGAACGTTGTATGGAGCACTTCAGCTCTTTCTAAACGAACCGAGACATTTGAAATGGACGGCAAATATGAAACGGTTTCGACATATCTTGGCCAGAATAAACATAAAAATTCTTCCCTCACCGTACCCGCAACATCGTCGTCAAAAAGCCAACATACCGCATCCACTTCAGAAACAAAAGACCAGACACGTAGAACAAGGCTGGGACAGTCTGGACTCACACAAAGACCCTACACCACGGCAAGGAATAAAAGATTCAAATCTGCCGTGAGGACGATTGGAGCAATTCTTCTTTGCTTCAATGTTTCTGTGATTCCCATAATGGTTTTGCTTGTTGTAAAAATAGCAATGTGGCCGGAAGACGTGGATCCATTCTACGGTTTTCTGGCTTCGTTCTGTCTGATACTTAACAGTATTGCAGATCCGCTGATATATGCTTTGACTCTTAAGCATCTGAAAGACGCACTAAAGACTACCCTGTTGGAATGTTTACGGTGTAGCCGTATATTTTGATATATGGACCTTTAACGATGCAGTCCATAGACTCTATTATTTGAAATTTGGACTGTATTGGTGGACCTTTACTATGTTATCCACATACTTTGGATTCCACGGTGTGGTCTAAATACTGTTATCTCAAGTTTTGATTTTTACTGTGTAATCCGTATCCTTTATTACCCGAAGTTTGGACTTTTACTGTGTAGCTCACATCCTCTAATATGTGACGTCTGGACTGCCACTGTGTATTCTTTAGTTTCTGTTATCTGATATTGTGGGCTGTAGGTGTACGTACGAAGCATAATTATGCTTTTGAAAAAATGATAAGTTACAGGAATGCGTTTTGTCTGATTTATTTTATTGGGTAATTCACTGAGATGCTGTTGTTGTATAGACAAATGAGAGAGTAATTTATAATAGACATTGTGTGGAGAACATTGGCCAATGAATGAGTAAATTATAATAGACCAATGTGTGTAGAACAAAAGACCAATGAGCGAGTAATTTATAATAGACCAGTGTGTGTGGAACATATACCAATGAGCAAGTAATTTATGATATAGGAGTGTGTGTAGAAAAAAGACCAATGAGCGAGTAAATTTTGATAGACCAGAGTGTGTAGAACATATATCAATGAGCGAGTAATTTATAATAGACCCAGGGTGTGTAGAGCATAAACCAATGCGCGAGTAATTTATGATAGACCAGTGTGTGATCTACAGACCAATGAACGAGTAATTTACAGAGACCAATGAGTGATGATTTATTTAGACGATTTATAGATGATTTATAGTGTGTAATTAATACAGACTTATGAGCAAGAACTTTACATCGCGAGTTGAGGGCTGTCTCAAAGAAGTAGTCTCTTTGATGCATCAGAACATGCTGAAGTTCAATACTGACAAAACTGAGGTCATTCTGTTTCATACGAAACACACAAAAGTACCTGCAGATGTTAATGTGCAAGTAGGGCCCTCTAAAATCAGACCGTCTTTGTGTGTAAAGAATCTCGGTGCATGGCTCGCTTCACAAATGGATATGACATCACATGTAAATTCCGTGTGTACGTCTAGTTATGCACAGCTCCGGCAAATAGGCCATATAAGAAATCATCTCTCACCTGATGCTACCAAGACTTTGGTAAACTCTATTGTTACATCAAAAATAGACTACTGCAATTCACTGCTGCATGGAATTTCAAACAACTCACTGCGGAAATTTCAAAGAGTGCAAAACACAGCAGCCTCGATATAATTATATGACGCCGTTTTGGAGGAACTTCACTGGCTTCCGGTTCAACATAGGATTGAATACAAAATTCTGACTCTTACGTATAAAGCCATGCACACTGAATCTCCCAAGTACATTGTCGACATGCTTGACGTGTACAGGCCGCACAGAGAGTTGAGGTCTGCAAGTAGATCATTGTCGTTGGTTGTGCAAAACAGTCGTATGGTAAAATACGGTGAGAGAAGTTTCATGCACGCAGCTCCAAAACTTTGGAATGCTCTACCGTCAGGCATTAGAGACGCAGGATTACTTGCATGTTTCAAAAGGTGTCTGAAAACGCATTTTTTCCCCAACATTTATTACTAGGACAGTTTAGGAAACGATATGTTGCATACATTTCATGGACCAGATCACGTCTTCAGTACAAGTCGCGGGTGACGGCACTCTGTATTTATGATTATTGTTGTGATAAATGTACCCGATTCAGTCCAATCCAGGGTTGGGGCTTGCATTTCATGAGAGCAACATGTCTCATGTTGGTGAGGGAGAATTTCATTCCCTATTCTCGACTATTGAGAGCAGCATGTCTTCATGTTAAAGCGGGACCCTGATCCCAAGTCTCTGGTTGTGAATGGTCTTTCCGACCAACTATGGATTTTGGAAGGCTGTACCGTTTTAAGATATTGCCATTGTTTGCACTGAACTCCAATGGTCACTGTAGGGTGTTCATTCACTTGGGCTACTGTATGCACCATGTTCCGTAATTATATTTTCTCTGTTTTGTGTATATAATGGCTCGAGTGGTATTTGGGTTGGTTCATTTTGCCGCCCATTGCCATAGAGGGAATCACGTGGTTCTCTCCGGCTAGTGATTTCATTTATATTGTATATCTATTGTATATCTTTTATTGTCCGGATAGATAATCATGCGGTTCGTTCCGGTGATTTCATTCATGTGAAGCGCTTTTGAACGCATATATCCTGTGTGAAAAGAGCGCTATATAAATGTGGTATAATAATAATAATATAAACAAATGCTTGATTTATAAAGATCAATGAACGAGTGATTTATATAGACCAGTGCGTAATTTATATAGACCAATGCACGATTTGTATAAATGAGTGATTTGTATATATAAATGAATGATTGAAATTGACAATCACACACATAGATTTGTATAGAGCAAAGCGTGCTTCATTTAGACCAATGCGTGACTGTATATACCAATTATTGATTTTGAAGACCAATGAGTAGTAAAATATATGGACCAAAGGTGCCCGACGCATGCTTGGACTCATCCATGGACCCCCCCCCCCCCAAAAAAAAAAATGTGATCGAAGCATGTTCAACTGGCATAAAACTATCTATTTGAACCTAAAACCACTCCGAAAAACGAGAAAAACACGACCTGGAAAAAATTTCCTATCGGGTCTATATATGTATTGAAAGGTATCTAACTACGACAGACCAGCGGCGGAAAATACAACAGTCATGTTTTTCAAAGTCGTACAGCAAAGCCAATTCAACACCGATTTCAATCCGTTTGGTCTTTATCCGTTCCAAATTCCACATGCTAAGCGGCACTGTTAGTGCTTTCCTTAAATATTGCTCCGTCTTGTCGCTGCAAGACCGCTAATTTGGAAAATCGCTAGAGCGAAACGATGTGACTCCCGCCAGGATGCATAGACGTATATAGGGGGATCTGTATTCGTTAATCTTTTCAACAAAAACGCAAATTGTGGTTAAACACTATCTAAAATCATTAAACTCACCGCAATTAAAACGGTGCTTACTATTTCCAGTCAGCTACGAGGCGCCAGCTTTCTTTCTCCAACTTTCCTTTTGAACAGATGCGACCATTTTGCTGTGACCCGGCTCATAAACTATTCGATATGCAAATATCCGGGCCACAGCGATTTGGCCACACCCGTTCAAAACGAAAGTAGGAGAAAGAAAACTGGCGTCTCATAGCAGACTACAAATAGCCAGCACCGTTTTAACTGCGGTAAGTTGAATGTTTTTCGAATGTGTTTCAGCATTATTCGCGTTTTTGCTGAAAAGTTTAACGAATACAGATCCCCCTATATACTTCTATGCATCCTGGCGGGAGTCACATCGTTTCGCTCTAGCGTATTTTCAAATTCGCGGTCTTGCAGCGACAAGACGGGGCAATATTTAAGGAAAGCACTAACAGTGCCGCTTAGCATATGGAATTTGGAACGGATCAAGACCAAACTGGTTAAAATCGGTGTTGAATTGGCTTTGCTGTAAGACTTTGAAAAACATGACTGTTGTATTTTCCGCCGCTGAGCTGTCGTAGTTAGATACCTTTCAATACATATATAGACCCGATAGGATTTTTTTTTCCGGGTCGTGCTTTTCTTGTTTTTCGGAGTGGTTTAAGGTTCAAATAGATAGTTTTAGGCTAGTTTAACATACTTCGATCACAATTTTTTTTTTGGGGGGGGGTGGGGGGGGGTGGGGGGGGGGTGTTTCCATGGGTGAGTCCAAGCATGCGTCGAGCACCTTTGATATGGACCAATGAATGCTTTATATAGACAAATACGTCATTTATGTGGGCCAATGGTTGATCTAAACTAATGAATGATTACATGAGTGAGTGATTTATATACACCAATGAGTGATCTAAACCAATTAATGATTATATAGAGCAATGAGTAATGTATACAGACTAGTGAGTGATTTATATAGACCACTGACTGATCTAAACCAATGATTCATTATATAGACAAATGAGTGATTTATATAGACCACTGACTGATCTAAACCAATGATTGATTATATAGACAAATGAGTGATTTATATAGACCAATGACTGATCTAAACCAATGATTGATTATATAGACAAATGAGTAATTTTATACAGGCCAGTAAGTGATCCAAACCAGTAGGATTATATAGAGCAATGAATGATTTATATAAACAAATGCGTGATTTATATCGACCAATAAACGATCTAAACCACTGAGCGATTAAATTAACAAATGAGTGATTCATACAAACCAAAGATCCATACCAATGAGTAATTGTATAAAACAATGAGTGTTTAGTTTAGACCCGTGAGTAATTATTATAGGCTAATAAACCCATTTATCATGCAACGTCACAAAATACAGTCACTTTCTACTAGCATAATATTTTCCACGTTGACGCTGTATTTTGTGAGGTACAGTGCATGTGTACTGACCCCACTGGGATGCAGCCAATAGGAGGAAAACAGAAAGAGGAAATGGCATAATTTAACATAAACATCAAAATTAACACAGTTTCTCACCTTTCTCTTTTTCTCTTTTTGTGTTGCAATTTTTGCTCTCGGTGGATCACCCCCTTTCAGAATTTGTCTCAACGTTTGGTCCATATAAAAGGATTACATCAAGTTTGTTTATATTGTAAAAATCGACGATGTCACTGCGTGCCAATATGACGTCACGTAATTCGTACTTGTATGTATTTTCATTCAGGGGACGAAACCGCTTTAGAAATCTTTCTTTTTCATCATTTTCTCCATCCATGATAAAAGAATTACTATGCTAGTAGTTTGGAAGTTCAGCAATATTTTGGCTCGTCAGAAATAAGAATAACTATGCTAGTAGTTTGGAAGTTCAGCTGTATTTTGGTGAGTTAGAAAAGTTGTTAAATGCGAGCCTTGGTGAGCATTTAACTACTTTTCTGACGAGCCAAAATACAGCTGAACTTCCAAACTACTAGCTTAGTAATTCTTTTATCATGCAACTCCAAGAAAAAAGGAGAAAATGAAGAAAAAGAAAGATTGCTAAAGCGGTTTCGTCCCCTGAATGAAAATACATGTAAGTACGTATTACATGACGTCATGTTGGCATGCAGTGACGTCATCGACTTTTACAACATAAACAAACTTGATTTAATCCTTGTATATGGACAAATAGTTGAGACAAAGGTGTGCAAATATGTTAATTTGATGTTTATGTTTAATAATGCATTTTTCGTCCTAAAGTTTTCCTCCTATTGGCTGAACAAAACTTGCATTCCATTTGGGTCAGTACACATGCACTATACCTTACAAAATACAGCGTCGACGTGGAAAATATGCTAGTAGGAAGTGACTGTATTTCGTGAAGTTGCATGATAAAAGTAGTTAAATGCTCGCCAAGGCTCGCATTTAACAACTTTTCTAACTCGCCAAAATACAGCTGAACTTCCAAACTACTAGCATAGTAATTCTTATGAGTAATCTAATAGATAAATGCATGAGTTATGACAAATGCGTGTACTAAAACAGTTTAACTGTTATTTTAAACAATTGTTGAACAAGCTAAACCATCCTTTGAAAAGAACTGGGTAAAGTTTAGTTACAGATTGCGTTTCAAATACTGAAACAGTTGGCTTTATTCAGAAATAATTATGGGCCATGAAATTGGATTTAAAATGAAATTCATTCCAAAAATCTACAAATATTTATATGAAGGAATGTCATATTTCGTTCTGTTTCACTCATATGTTTCATTCAAAAATGCCTTTTTAAATACACTCCATTGACCAAATCTCCGCAATTTGAAAATAATATAAATTTACGATATTTTTGGGAATGCTTCAACCGTTTCCCTCATTTAAACGCTTGTTGTGTAATTGTAGACCCCTGTCAGACAACCCTTGTAGGAACTGTCTGATCAGGGTATTCTATGTTTGCTTAGGAAAATATGATGGATGTGACTGTATAGTGTAATCAGTACCAAACATTCATGTGTACATATGACATTATACAGTTTCAGTTAACCATTTCCATGTTGTATATTCATGTAAGAAAAAAGGACGTCATGAATATTAATAAGATTATTTTTCATAATGGCATCTGAACACAGGACATTTTGTCTCAGGCTTAAGCTGTACAATTAGATCTATATTACACCATAAGCAAACAAAGTAGACCATGATCAGACGGCTCCTATAGGAGCCGTCTGATCATGGTCTACTCTGTTTGCAGATGCGCCAAATTGCGTTTACATAAGGGAACGGGTTAATATTCAAGATGTCCTGATTTCTTACACG